>NAOQ01000133.1:69152-88881 GCA_002751075.1 Ichthyophonus hoferi | reverse complement strand
TCCAGGTACAATATATTATGTTTGATAACCAATCCAATTGAAAGTGAGATATGTATATCATTGACCAACTAGTTTTAGTTTGGTTTGGAACTATAAAAATCGCGGGTCGGGTAACTTGGTTTGACTTGCAGAATACCATAAAATGGTTCTGTCCTATGATTAACATTTAGTACTGATAGATGAGAAAATCCATGATATGTATATATTCGGAAGGGAGTTAAGTGTTGCATGACAGATGGGAAAATACCTTACCTTCAATACCCTTCCATAAGTCAAAGACTACTATGCTTAATGTTTTTGTTCTTAACGTAAGTATTCAAAATGTTTAACGCTGCTATATATATATATACCCTTCCATAAATTGATAAGTGTGGTTTTCTATTTTGGGTAAGACGGTATGGTTAGATGTGTTTTTATTAGGACACTCATTTGTGAGTTTTCTTCTTGCCAATGATGGACCAGTTTAGCATTCTGTACTCTAGCATAAACGGTGAACAGGGTAAGAATTTTGTGAACAAATCGGTCTACATTATCAGCTGTTGGACAATACTTAAGAATTACCTTTCCTCAGGTAACGAGCTCCTTATAATAGGGGTCTTGCAAGTCAATATGTTTAAAGTGCCTGCCTACACATGGAGGTGGCTCAGAGCTACAGAACTCTGATTATCACAGTGCATTAATATAGCAGTTACATTGATACCCAGTGAGCTTAACAATCCAGCAATATAAATGCCGTTCATTAAATAGGTGCTCATGGCAGATATTCTTGCCTGGGTATTAGAAGTCGAAATGATATATTGTCTTCTACTGGGCCAATCTACTGGTACGCGCTATTCATGAAGAAGACAAACCCAGAGGATGATCTCCTAGTGACATTGTTTGACCAATCCAAATCTGTAAAGGCTTCAATTTTTATAAGTACATTTGCAGGGAAGGTTATACCATAGTCTTGTGTGCAGACAAAATGTCCTAAGACCATTTTTTCCATTTTTAAGTGGTGTATGGAAGGCTTTGCAGCCTGTCCGCCTAACCAACCTACTGCATATGTTGTGTTACCTTGGCAACCTTTGGGTGTTCATAAGAGTGCACCTATTAAGCTTATATATAAGAAATTATTAAATAGGGGTGACTCGTTCTCTACTTTGGTGTGATCAGGTATAATAAGTAAATATATTTAAGATTTTGGGTAGTCAGGAAACATATTTATTATCTTATTGATGTATATCTTTTGAGACATTGTTATAGAGCCATCTGTAGATTGGGCTATGTCCAAACCAAGGAAAGACTTTGGAGAGCCTAAGTCCTTAATTTTTTATTTCTTACGCACGGCTTTGAAGAAGTCTTTGGCAACTTTATTATTGTTTGTAGAGATGATCAAGTCATCCATGTAAACCAGACATATGAGAGTGATGTCTTTGATAAACCTTGTGTATAAACATGAATCATAAGAAGATAGTGATAAACCTAACCTTTTAAGGCTACCTTCAATTTTTTTCCACCAGTTATGGCCACTCTGTTTAGCACCATAACCTGATTTTAGTAGTTTGAGCATGTAAAAAGTTTGGAATCATCCTCAAATCTCTACTTGTCTTAAATAAAGATCTTCTTTCATTTTCACATTTAAGTATGCTGAGGAAAAGTTGGCTTGTTTTAACATCAAACCTTTACTTCCCAAGTATTTCAGTATTATTTATAAGCTAGTGAGCATTGCCACAACAGCCTCGGCTAAGTTAAAAGTGCTTGGACTTTGTCTAGATCCATCAACAATTATTTGGCTTTTGTATTTTGAAGATTTGCCATCCTCATCATATTTGATTTTAAAAACCCAATAGGATTAAGGATTCTGGTATCTTTTGGTTTGGCAACAAGTTGAGAACACTTACTGTCTGTGAGATTTTTGCATTCACAAGTTTATAGACTTATCCTACTCAACGTGTTCAGGCCAGCTTCATACTTGTCTTAATGTTTTGGGTACATAAGATCCCATGGCGTCCTTTTGAGCCAGATTAGCGATTACCCATTAAAAATAGATTCTTCGATATCAGACAAATGTTCGTCAGACGTTGTTCGTCAGACGTTGTCTCACTGTCTGATGATTTATCTGAAGTCCCACTAGCTTAAGGTAAATCAGAATCGTCTGATATACCTTCAGAACTACTGCTGGTAACTAGTAGCTCTCTTATCGCTGTGGGTCTAAATTGTTCTGAGCGTTACTTTGTTGGCAGCTCGTCGATATTGCTTAATGTATCGTCTTCAGAAGAAAAGATTATAATCTTCTTCTTTTGGATTCGACGTCCAACCTCTAATGTTTTTGGTGTTAATGGCAAAGATCGTTTGACAACTTTCCTTGGTCGATCTTTTCTCAATATTATAACACCTTAATTCAACTTTAGCTATTAAAATTTATTTCTTATCAAAAAATAATCAATAAAAGATTAACCTACAATCAGGTAAAAATTCAACGTTTATTCACAAAAAATTCCGGACCCGTAATGAGGCAAGTCACGGCCTTATATAGTTTTTTCAAACTCTACTGAAAACCCGTTCAGTATAAATAGAACAAACCACAAAGATGTCGTTAGTACGATTATCATAACGATTGGGTTTACATTTTAGCTTAATCTTTCTTCAGATTCCCAAAGATACCTAAGATTACCCAAAAGGATTTACCAGTATACTGCGGTGACTTTTAGCAATCACAATCCCAATTAATTAAGTTCAATGTATAGCCAATCAAAATATAGGTAAATAATATAAAGTGCAAATTAACAAAAAAACAGATAAACGTATTTGGAAACATTTTAGCTGAAAACATCCGGCATTACCTTGCCTGGGCAAGTGCATGAAATGAAATAGGATTACTTGGTGGCAGGTCTGCCATTTGTTTTATTTAAGCACTCCTTTCCTAATTAAGGTATGTTTTTATTATAGTCAATGTCCTTGTATTAGATTACCAGTGGTTCAACTTCCAATATGATAGGTACATTTTGTCGTGAGGTGACAGCATTTTTGTGTAGCTCTGATGTTGTGCTAGATATAAAGGTTGGGAGAAGAACTGATCCCCCCACCCCTACAGCCATGTGCACAGCGTCAATAATAGTTGGTTGATGTAACTATGGACCAATCCCGTTATAAGGGAAGACTACTGAAGGTAAATGGGTTGTAAACTCGGTGACCTCTAAAGGTTGGTCAGAACCTGTCTCCAGGTAATCTTTAACCTTTAGACTATTTGCACCTCTAAGGATAGCATAAAGAAAAGTGTTTTCAAAGTATTCTACATCATGACACCCATCATTAGGATGTGATACTATATTTATTCTTAAAAAGTAGTAGCACTTATGTTTTTTATTTTCATTGGATGGAATAGGGGTTTGTGACTCGTTTGTATATAAGTTTTGTTGAACTGTGTTGTTGTAGAGGGAAACTTAAAGAGGATTTAATAAACAAAAATTAATAGTGCACTAACCATAATACGAATTATTTTTATTAATCTTCTGAACAACCAGTGCTTCAGAAGGATGTTTTCTAACATGCTTGGCATGGAAGGTGGGGGAGTTCAATTCACCTCAGAGTTAGAATCGGAACTACATAAGATAGCTCTGAGCTGTCTCTTTTTGACAGTGCCAGAAGCAGTCTTGTTAACAGATTTCTGTGGGATGGGGGGGTGACATAGTGGCCTAATGCTTTGGTGTAGAAACATTGCCATTTGTACCGATGGTAGCTAGATACATGTCAATGTCAGACATTATGTCTTCCTCTGATGCAACAGTGGCTGTTGCAGCAGGTACCTTCTTTTTTTCCCTTGATGGAGGATTGACTCCTCTGCTGAAAGTCCTTGGTATCGTAGTTGGTGGCCTCCAGATGGAACTTGCACAAAAAAACCTTAGTATGCAAATGCCAAAGCTTTTTTGTTTTGAAGATTTTTTTATCTCTGTGCCTGGTTCTGCATTGGGATGTACTATCTATGGCCCATTTTATAGCAATGGGTACACATTTCATCCAATGGTGTGCTGACTGCTAGAGCAGCTGCATAGTCAGGGGTAGCCGGGTTGCCCCGGAGATTCTTGACATAGGGCTTTCTGTCTGAATAGTCTGCCAATTCTTCCATAATGTTGGGCAACTGGGATGGGTGCTTATTATGCAATTGCATATAAAGGATGGCCTATGAGGATAACCTTGGTATGCTCACAAGGCCGTCAAGGGCTGTCTTGAACACATCAATTGTTTCCAGTTGGGCACTCATGCGTAGGATCTTGGTGGATACATACCTGAGCCTGGATAAGAAATCCAGGCCCAACTCACTGCATGTGGAGGTACACCTATCAAAAACTTCCTTTGTTGACCATTGGTTAATTTGGGTCTTTTCACTAAATAATGTGACGTAATCTGGGTGGTCATAATCAGAGTCTCCTTCTTGGTCCACGGTTGTACGTTTCCTTGTCCCACTAGTCTCAGAACCAGAACCCAAGTTTGCGTCCTGGGCTTCAGGAAACAAATTGTCTTCCTCTGAATTGCTAGAAAAATACATACGTTGCTTCTTCTATTCCACTCAGGGGACGGACCCTGACTTATTGTTGGGAACCTTACGCTCTTTATAACAAACATTAACTTCTAGGCGTGACTCCATGTTACTCATGCTAATAGATCCTAATTACAAAGAGTATGTGTCATTTATTTACCTTTAGTCAACGGAAATAAGAAAATTCAGACTAAGTATGAGATTACTGGTTATATAGTTGTTGGTTTGTTAGTCAAGCTAGTTGACCATGTGGAAACTATGTGGTGACCATGTGTATCCAATAGATACTCTGACTTAAGGGTTACCTAATATGCTCTAACCAACCTATTGTTCAATGAATGCTCAAAGCATTATTCTGGAAGCTATATATCACATCAGTAATATCAAACATCACAACGTGATTCTATGCCATTTACCAACATTATTTAACCCAAGGTATTTTTTACGTTCTAGACGGCAATAACCAACTAGTCCTAATTGACTGCACTTAGTGACATTATTGATTAATTAGCTATCATTACTTAACATGCCAAAAATTCTAAATACCGGTTGAAAACCTCATTATAAACTTCTTCACAATTAAAGGTTCAATGCCAACTAAACAGTAAGCTACACTTGTCTAAGTCATCATGAAGTATTTGCCCATATACCTCAACATAATGGTGGGCCATTTCCCAATTAACATAGACTGAGATGTCAGAGTATGCCCCCAGGGTAGCCAAGAGGAGGGGTTGAAAGCATACCTAAAGGCAGAATCTCCTATTTCACTCCCACCAAGAACAATCCTGGCATGACACCTGGTTAGAAGGATGATAGCAATCAATCATTTCGATTGAGTCACCAGCTTGCCAGATGGAGTGTGAGGTTTATAAGTCGTTCCGCTTCTAGTCGTTAGCAGTGCATATTTTGATTGTTCCCCTGCACGTTGGTTAGCGATTTGTTGCCTTATAGGCACGTCATCATCGCTGTCACTGTCGGATGAATCCGCCACACGCTCTCCCACAGACTCAGGGGGTTCTGTAGAATCTGCTTGAGGCTGCAAAAGGGCGGCGGGTGAAGGCGACAGAACTGATGAATCAGTGAGACTCATTTCTCCCGTAGTTTGAAGGGGAGGAAGGAAGATAAAATGTCACAGCATTTGCGGTGACGTCCTCAAAGGGAATTTCCATCCAAGTGACTTGGAAAGGGTCTTGGTGAACGGTCTTGGTACCTGGTGTTATGTACAGGAACTGACGCTTAAAGAAAATGATATAGCGCCTTGTCGTGATTTTGTGTGGCCCAGTCCATCACGAGCCATCCCAAGCAAAGGAGATCATAGCCCAAGAATAAACCTAGTCGACCTCTGAAAAAGAACTTCTCCTTGATAGCGATGTCGCCTCACCACCTTGCCTTACGCTCCCTCCAGTAACGGTATTAGCGAACGAATGAATAGTCAGCCATTACAAATGTCAAGGATCTCGCTCAATCGGGCCAACATGCTAAATTCTAGTTATGCTCTCCGCGCGGCTATTTATGTATATTTAGTTCTTATATTTACAAGTATCGGCATTACAAGCATTTTGTTAACGTTAATATAATTGAAGAATTATGAGCAACTCAGCTATGGATAATTTCTGGTAAGCTCTTTGTAACCGAGGCTTCATTATATCACATTCATGCACGCATATATAAGTCCTAAACCATAAGTTGCTAAAGCTGCGGCATTGGCCTCAAAGCGATTGTTACCCATCGGTTTAGAAAAAAGCCTGTTTCATTCCAATACTTACTGGAGAAGTGCTCTTTGCCCACAAATATTAAGAGCCAGTGGCAGCCAACAATGCTGCTGACTCTTGATCAAACTTTTTTAAAAATTGAACAATACTATTTTCTACTTTGCCCTACCCATTTAGACATGCTTCTCGGGGTATACTTCACTTCTTTTATAAAACATTTATATCCTTCTTGCATAGTCTTTTTGTTGGCTTATTCAAATATACTTTACTACATATTGGTAGGAGCTGACTAAAGAGGGTTATGATTGACAGACAGAAAACACATCCTCCTGGATGCTCAGATTTCGATTTCCTTCGTGTTAAAAGTTACTGGAATCTTAAAGATAAAGTAGTGCAAATAGATAACTGCTATAAAACTGTGCATGTACGTCCAGAACAGATATTTATAAAGCATTAAATATTTAAATATTAATATTTATTCCTAACTGCATATTGTAGTTTACGTTCTTATCTTTTGTTCTGCTGGTAAGGTCTAAAAGTACTCAGTAATGTGACCTGTGAATTAATTAAACTCACTCAGAGAACGTTCAAGAAAATATGATATACAGTTGGGATAGTTGTGACAGTATGTATATTAGCTGTTGCATGACGTTAGCAAGAATCTTAGAATGTGTAACTTCCATGAAAATATGCAGCTTTATTGGTCATTTAACAGCTCAGATAAATGTAAAGAGTGTGTGTTCTAATTAGAAGCGAATCATTGTTTTAATTTACTTAGGTGCTTATATGGAAGCTGCACAATGAGACCAATCAGCAAGGGTTACTATATTACAATGTAAATAATAACAATTGTCACTATTTAATATTAGTAGGCAGTTGTCTGACTTCTGAAGGAGCAAGAGATTAAACACTAATTATTATAAGTTTTCTAACCGCTAATATTAAAATATTCATATACTTTACCTAGTAAGGTAAAAACTAAAATGCTGTGTTTAAAGTATAGAAAGGTTTTGCCTGAGACATAATGGGGAATCTTGATAGTGTACTGAATAAATGCTATACAGTTTGTTGTAATCAATTATTTTTTTTGCCACGCTTAGATAGATTATCCTTAATCATTGTTATCACTTTTCTTGTAATACACTAAATATTAAGCAATAGCAAGGCCCCTAATAGTTAAATGAGACTTCAATGTCATCAACAATCTAATGAGCTAATGGTTATAAATCTATTGGATGATTGAACCCCATTGTCATTATTTGTATACTGCAATAAAATTGTTGTACGAGCCTTCCCAGCATGACTCAAGAGCCTCATAGCCAATGTTGACCGGATACATTGACGTCATAGGATCCCTCTCAATTTCCTTTTGGAGGTTTCCACTGGTTGGAGAGAAATCGTAGAGAGTCGGGAGTTAACTTAGAATATCTTAGTCTTAGATATTGTGCAAGAACAGGAACGACTGCCATTACTATGGGTTGATTTAATTATTTAATTATGAACTTAAATATTGATTGGTTGTTTTGTTAAAGTATTGAATATAATGTAGTGTAATGTAACATAGTATAATGTAATGTAATATGATATAATATAATATACTTAAACATAATATAATATAATACAATATAACATAATAAAATATATATCGCACACTGTGACGGTTCTAGCGACTTGTTCAGAGGTTTCAGAGTTGCTAATTGAGAGTTTTATAATAGGACTATATATATACGTCTATTATGATATTATTTAACAAATTATACATATGTATTACAGTTTTTTTTTTAACAAATAATGTCGTGTGATATTCTTGACCAAATAATATATATGAGTATTATAATGTTGTTTAACAAACAACAAATGAATGCAACGTTTTGTGTATCACAAATCTTTTTGTATTTGCATATAGTGGTAGTGTACAACTACACAGGCATGGGGTGTTATTTAATAAAAAGTGATACAATGCAATCTAATGGAACATAATATATTCTTAATTGTTAAAACAGAAGTATTTAATGTATTATTATATAATATAACCTAATGGTAATGCTTTTTTTGGTATTTGTACAAATGCTCCAGTTCAATCCAACATCATATGATTTCCCACCAACTACTGGTCTTGGGGGAATTTTCCATATTGGTTTCAACTCTACAAAATGACCTGATTATCAGACATAACTTGTAGCGTTGTAATAAATCTTGAATTTTAATATTGAACACAATGCTGCAATTCATTACTACGCTAAGTCTTATTGCCCATATGGGCAATGCAGTAGGTGGACAGCGGCTAAAGCAAATTTCATATAAGCATTAATTCCCTCGGCAGCTTGATATGGGGCAGGTGGGGACACATCATAGATATAGACATGCTCGACTATGCATAAGCATGCTTTTCTGACCAATTCTAATACCATTTTTTCCTGGAAAACCTACATCCATTTAAGTTAATTGTGATAATTAATTAATTTTAATTTTGTTATGTTCAGTCATATCAGTGTCTGACCTGACTATGTAGCTAACTTCAATAGATTCAAGGTTGTGTTTTTGTTTTTTAACTAGGTATCCTATTATGCAGTGTGTGGATGTGAAACAAAAATGTCTTCTCTCGACGAACAGAAGAATAGTGATTATGCTGTTGATGACAATTGGGAAACAGTTGCCCAAGCTGAAGCGTTCAACTCAGATTATTCATGGTGACAAGTTGACATGGGTGCCAATTTCGTTGTTACAGGCCTTGACGTATGTTACTAAGATAAATTTTTAATTAAATTACCAATAATTAATAAACAAGGGTCAAAAACGTTTATTCATATATCTCTCTGTGACCTTATTAGGGCCGCTTTTGCGATCAAACATTGGATTGACAGTACAGTCTTTTTCACATTATTGCTAAGATCCCATCACGTTCAGGGACTTCTTGACTTCGTCTAGCTACTTTGCATATGTTGAATATATAGCTATATCTGACATTTTCTTTGCCCAATAATTCCTTCTGTAGATTCGTAATCGTTAAAATAATTATGGAAGTTCCGGAAACCTCTTAATTGCTGTGAACGGAATTCCCTGTGGCCCTAAGAGATATAACAACGATTCCATTGGACTTCTGGCAATGTATTGCCCTTTGAAACCATTTGGCAGAAAATTAAAGATTGAACTGCTAGACGCCCTTGATGATGCATTTTCCAATTTAAGCGGGTTGAGGGTATATGGATATATGGTTAAGTTAACCAATGTGGTCGTGTCCGAGTCTATGTTCAGTAACGTCTACTTGCAGCTTCTGCCAATGTGTAAATTTTTTTTCACCCACAATTTACTCAAAAATAACTGAAAGCTCCCAACCAATGGCTATGTAAAATGTTCTTTTCTTTACATGGTGCTGGCATTCTTGTGAATCCTTTCCTACATGTTCTAACCAAGATAACCCTTAAATGCAGAACCTGTGGCTGGAATGTTGAGTGAGGTCGATTGCAAGTATTTCTTTTGGCTGGGGTTTAATTTGGGACCCTAGGCATGTACATATTTGGTGCTGAGCATACGTTGTGGCATTTAATAGCACCAAATTGAGTTATTTATTCTAAAAGTTAGCTTAAAGATTTTGCGACTACTCGCTTGAGTTCAGTTTCTTAAGGCGGTGTCTTTAGATCCAAGGGTGTGTGTTTGTTTTTAGATTAAATATTCTATTTCGCAGTGATACGCAGTAGTGCAACTATGTCTTCAATCTGCAGAACGTTTGTTAAAAATATCCGCAAAAATTATTTTCATGAAGATTATGCTATTGATGGTAAAACATCAACAGTTTCTCACACTGCCGTAGGCCAACCAACCCAGCCATGGTGGCAGGTTGACATGAATTACAAGTTCGAAATCACAAGCGTTGAGGTATGTTACTGAGAAGCGTTTTTACATATAATACTAATGACTGGCATACAGACTTGATTGCCTTAATTCATTTATCTTTTCGTGTCCTTTGTTAAGATTTAGATAGTTTTCGTTTTTACCATATGGCCAAATTCACACCTCGGAGACTTGCTGGATTCATCTATTTATTTAACACATGTTGTTGTATATATATAGCTATATTTGAAACTTTCTTTGAACAATATTTTTTTCTATAGATCTATAATCGTTCAGGTTATTTACATTGTCTTGGAAACCTCGTGGTTACTGTGGACGGTCAACCTTGTGGCCTTAAGTTAGTAAACGCTGCCAAAGAAAGAGCGGAGATAAAGTGCCCTAACAAATCACGTGTCGGATTTTTGAAAACTCAACTGCTGAATGCCCCTAATAATGGAATCCTCACTTCAAACAAGGTGAAAGCTTATGAATATTATAGTAGTTAACCAATGTGTCTGTGCCTGAATCTATATTTAGAAAAATCTATTATTCAATAAAAAATTATACTTAGGGAATTATATATTTTAACACGCAATAAAGGCAGGTACATATGTTTAACGTTGCATGTGGCCTATCTAATCTATGTGATACTATGGCCAAATGATCTTTTCCCATCAGTTTAAGGAAGTGTAGAGACTTCAATAACTCAAGGAATTGCTAGGAAGTACAGTTCTGTAGAAGATACATAATAAGAAACCTGTAAATCTTCCAGAGGTTAAAAGTAATGTCCTAGTTTGTGCTATATAGTTGGTATACTTGACAATGTAATACTGCCAATACTATTTTTTTAGAACTAACACTTGCACTGCATTTGGGCAAAGGTTCCTGGTTATTATTATTTCAGTACATTCGTTTATTGCAAAGCACGGATCTTTTTTTCCCTAATCAGTTTGCTGGGAATTCACAGCCGCGTACTTCAATTAGCGGTAAAGGAGTGCTATCATCTCTTTAGATACAATCCTGTTGATTGTACTAATTGAATAAAACAATGCATTCTGAATGATTTCCAGCTAAGAAACCTGAGCAGAAAATGTGTTCAATATGCTCTATCTACTATTACATTATCCGTAAGAGAACAACCACCAAGGGATCCAGAGACTAGGTGATTTATAACATCTATCATATAGACCGTGCTATACATAGCTGTAGGCAGGACTGTGTATTCTTCCCTAGTGTTAGATATTTCTAATATCTGGCTTAAAAAGCTAAGAATTGGGAAATAAAACAATAAGAGAAAGGTTTGACGGAATTCAATATCATGCAAGTACATAGAAATATATTCGTTTATTTTATTTACTTAAAATTTTAGTCTTTAATCAACTGAAGTCATTGGTTTGCTGGGTTAATATCTCCCTGTGTTGTCACCCATTATGGATGAACTAAAGGCAGGTGAGCCTTATACAATATAGTTGCAGGATAACCAGATGTGGGACCTATGCAACAATGGCAATTTATTTCATGTCATCTACTCCTTGATTGGCCATTCTTAAAAATTATTATAGAAGGAATTTAAGCATTTTTATTAGTGAATCATGCACCCGAGAGTACGGGTACCCAGTTAATCAAGGAAAGAAATATAATTGGTTGGCAGGAACAATATTAATTGGTACAGTAAATTGCCATATTTTGTTTTAGATCTACATCATCTAAGCAACGCACCAATACTTTTGAAAATGATGATCTTGCTCAAACTACTCCTGTATACCATGATTACTATGTTGCTTTGATAAGATACCTCCATACCTCTGTGTCAACAAGCGTATCTCAAATTGCATGATGTGTAATTTAAAAAAACCAATTGCACGCTGGCATTGATGCATTATGCATTGCTCACTGAAGTCCTTACATGATGCTCAGGAGCTAAAAAATTGACACTGTCTAGTGCATCATCCAATGTGATGCATGTACTGCCAATAAAGTTGTTTGCCTTCCCAGCAGCCACATGGCCAGTGTTGACTGGATACATTGACGTCATAGGATCCCTCTCAATTTCCCTTTGGAGGTTTCCACTGGCGAAAAATCGTAAGAGAGAGTCGGGAATTAACTTTGAATATTTTAGTCTTAGATACTGAGCAAGAACAGGAATAACTGCCATTACTACGGGTTGATTTCATTATTTAATTATGAACTTAGGTATTGATTGGTTGTTTTGTTAAAGTAGTGTAATGTAATGTGATATAATATAGTATATTTAAAAACCACAATTTAATATAATCCAATATAACATACTAAAAATTATATAGCAAACTGTGATAGTTCTGGCGACTTGTCCAGAGGCTTCGGAGTCGCCAATTGAGAGTTTTATAATTGGACTATATATATATATACGTCGATTATAATATTACTTAACAAATTATATACATGTATTACATTTTTTTTTAAAAAAAAAATAGTATGACTTATGATATTGATTACCAAATAATATATATATATGGGTATTATGATTTTGTTTAACAGACAACAAACGAATGCAAAATTTTGTGTCACAAACCTTTTTGTATTTGCATATAGCGTTAGTGTACATATCTACACAGGCATGGGATTGGCACGTTTCCGGGTGTACCGGGGCCGCATATGTTTATCAGTTATTGCCGTTTACATTTACTTGACTCGTTTTATCTTGATAATCCAATATCATTAGTTCCTTCCTAGAATAGCTCTTTAATTGGCTAAAGTCATCTATGTATTGACAGATCTTTCAATCAAGTTGAAAAGTACTATGCAATTAAATCACTCTGCATAATCATTATGCAACTAACCAATACTGAGCCACAATCATTTCTGTTACATAATAAAATGATATTTAATACAAAGTAATACAATGTAATATAATGTAACATAATATATTATATATTGCTAAAACAGGAGGATTTAATGTATTATAATATAATATAATATAACCTAACGGTAATGCATTTATGGGTGTTTGCACCAATGCTCCAGTTCAGTCCAACATCATAGGATTCTCCACCAACACTACCGCTTTTGGGGAAGTTCCCAATCTTGATTTCAACTCTATAAAATCATCTGATTATCAGACATAACTTGTAGTGTTGTAATAAATCTTAAAATTTAATATTGAACACAATGCTGCAATTTATTGCTACGCTTATTCTTATTGCCCATATGGGCAATGCAGTAACTGGGCTGCGGCTAAGCAGGATTTCCTGTAAGCTTTAATTTACGTGGTAGCTTAGCGTGGTGCAGGGGGTACACAATAGACATAAAACATAGATAGGCAAGACTCTGCATTGCTATGCTTTTGTGACCTTCTGAAATGGCGTTTTTCATGGATAACCTACACATATTTGATTCTATTGTGATTTTAAATTCTTTATATTTTTTTATATTCAGCCGTCTCAGTGTCTGGCTTGACTGCCCAACAGAGTTCAGTAGATCCAAGGTTGTGTTTTTGTTTCTTAACTAGGTATTCCATCATGCAGTGCGTGGACATAAAACTGAAATGTCTTCTCTCGATGAAGAGTCGAAGAGTGATTATGCTATTGATGACAATTGGAAGACATTTGTTCATTCTGCCGAATGCCACTCAGACCAGCCATGGTGGCAGGTTGACATGGGCGCCAATTTCACCGTAACCCGTGTGGTGGTAAGTTGTTAAGATAAATCCCTACTTAGATTCCTAATAATTAGCATGCAGATGTCAGATAGCTTTTATTCATTCATCTTTCAATGACCTCATCAGGATCTTCCTAGTGCTCAAACACTAGACTTTCAGGGCGGTCTTTTTTATATTATTGCTAAGATCCCATCACATCTAGCGATTTCTTGACTTGTCTAGTTATTTTGCATATGTTCCATACATAGTTATTATTGGAAACTATATGTAGCAGAGTTGCGCAGTTGAAGCATGCTAGGCCTATAACTCTATTGGAAATAGGATTAGTATCTGTTTTCCTAAGTTCCATCAGATAATCGTCGTCGGGTAAAGGAAAAGCCAGCGCTCTCCTTAGCTGCACTTGAATCTCTCTCTTTCTATACACATAATATAAAATGCATAAAGTACATGAATCAAATGGTAAATGGTGATGACTGAAAACCGGTATTTTTCATCAGTTTGACTAATATTGAATCGATTACAAAAAATTGATTGCTATCAGTAAAAAAGAAACATTGAACACTTGGGTTTCAACAGCTACATTTGACACTATCTTTGAATAATATTTCTTTTCTTAGATCCTTAATCGTCCAAGTGATTTATATCGTCTTGGAAACACTGTAGTTACTGTGGACAATAAACCCTGTGGCCCTAAGATAGTTAACATAAGCACTACCAACCAAGCATTGAGCATAGACTGTCCTCGCGACCTATTTGGTAGATATTTGCGGATTCAACTTCAAGATGCCCCAGATAATGGAATTCTCACTTTCAATGAGGTGGCGGTGTTTGGACATGCGGGTAAGTTAACCATTGTGTTTTTGTCTGAGTCTATGATCAGCAAAGTCTGCCATCAGCTCTTGCCAATATGTAAAGTTTTTTTTGTTTTACACACAAATTACTCAAAAATAACCAAAAACTCCCGGATCAATGGTTATGTAATATGATCACTTTCCTTTCCTGGTGCTGGCATTTCCTTAATTTTTTTTGCATGTATTCTAACCAACGTAATCATTAAATGCAGTACCCACGCCTGGGAAGTTGATTGAAGTTGACTGTAAGTACTGCTTTTGACTGGATGTCTAATTTATGACCCTTGTGTATATATATATCAGGTGCTAAGCATACATTGTGGCATTAAGTAGCACTAAATTTAGTTACTTTTTTTAGAAATTAGCTTAAAGGTTTTGTGACTACTTGCTTGCGTTCAGTTTCTTAAGGCAGCATCTTTAGATTTAAGGGTGTGTTTTTGTTTCTAAATTAAGTGTCCTATTACGCAGTGAAAGCAAGTGAAGCAACTATGTCTTCACTCTACACAAGTCGCCCTAGACCTGGAGAGCTTTTTGGAGATTCTTTTCCTGCTAATAATGCTGTCGATGGCGATAAATCAACATTTTCCCACACTGCCGAAGGCGGACCACCCCAGCCATGGTGGGAGGTTGATATGAATTACAATTTTGATATCACAAGCGTTGAGGTATGTTGCTAAGAAATGTTTTCACATGCAATATAGTGATTCCTTATACATACAGACTAGATTGCCTTAATTCATCTCTCTCTGTCCCCTGTTAAGATTTAAAGGTGTTCTTTTATATAATATGGCCAAAGTCACACCATAAAAACTTGCAGGATACATCTAATTCCTTAACATATGTAGTTGTATATATAGCTATAATTGACACTTTCTTTGAACAATAATTCCTTCCATAGATCTATAATCGTCCAGGTTTTTTTAATCGTCTTGGGAACGTCGTAGTTACTGTGGACAATCAACCTTGTGGCTCTAAGTTAGTAAACGCTACCAAAGAAAGAGTGGAGATAAAGTGCCCTAACAAACCACGTGGCAGATTTTTGAAAATTCAACTGATGAATGCCCCTGATAATGGAATCCTCACTTTAAACGAGGTGAAAGCTTATGGATATTATAGTAAGTTAGCCAACGTATCTGTGCCTGACTCTATGTTCAAAAAGGCCTATTAGTAGTTCTTGCAATTATGTAGAGTTTTTTTTTAGCCTTCAATTTACAACAAAATAACTGAAACTTCCTCTCCAATGGTTATGTAATATAATCACTTTTCCTACTTAGTACTGACATTCTATTTTATACTTTTGTATATATTCTAACCAAAGTAATCATTAAATGCAGAACCCGACCTCATACAAAGGAGCTTAGTTGAAATTGAATGTAAGTATCGATTTTGGCTGAGTGTATCATTTGGAACCTTTAATATATATAAATCTGGAGCTGAACTTACGCTTTAGAATTAAGTAGTACCAAATTTACCCGTTTCTCCTGGAGGCTAACGTAAAGGTTTTGTGACTATTTGTTCGAATTCAGTTTCTTTGAGCACGGTCTTTAGATCTAAGGGAGTGTTTTTGTTTCTAAGCTAAGTATACTATAATGCAGTGCATGGACATAAGACGAACATGTCTTCTGTCCGCTTCAATTCGGAAAGTAGTTATGCTGTTGATGGCAAATCAAAAACATTTGCTCACTCTGCCGTAGGAAAATCAAACCAGCCATGGTGGGAGGTTGATATGGTTGACAATTTCATCGTCAGACGCGTCGAGGTATGTTACTAAAATAAACCTTTACTACTATCGTGTCCTTATTTGGATAGCTCGTTGGCTAATTCATTAATGTAAACGATTGCAAATTATGCGTCGACAAATCAATTTAAACTACATGCTCATTCAGAGTTTATGGTCTTGTAACATAAAGAAATGAGGTGTACTAAAAAAATAAAAAGATAAAAAGACATTGAACGCTTTGGTTCCAACATGTTATTATTAAGATTTCATCACATCTAGAAACTTCTTGACTTTGTCAACTTACTTTACATATGTTGTGTATTCAGCATTATCTGACAATTTCTTTGAATACTAATTCCTTTCGTAGATCCGTAATCGTAAAGGCTCTTTAGAACGTCTTGGAAACATCCTAGTTACTGTGGACAGTCACCCCTGTGGCCCTAAGGTAGAAAACGGTGCCTACTTGTTTTTGGGTATAAACTGTCCTTACCGACCACGTGGCAGAAAATTGAGGATTCAACTGCAGAATGCCCCTGATAGAGGAATTCTAACTTTAGCCGAGGTGAAGGCGTTTGGATATGCGGGTAAGTTAATCGGTGTCTCTACATTTGAGTCTATGTTTTGAAAAATCTATGATTCATTAAGAAATACACTAAAAGAATTGTAAATTTTAACATGCAGTGACAGCAGGTACATATATTTAATGTTGCAAGTGGTCTATCTAATCAATGTGAATACTAATGGTTAAATGGTTTTATTATCAGTTTGAGGAAACATAAAGACTTCAATAACTCAAGGAATTGATGGGATGTACAGTTATTTAGAAGTTACACAATGGAAAACATGTATATCTACCGATCTTCTAGAGAGGTTAAAGGTGATGTACTAGTTTGTGCTATATTGTTGGTATACTTGAAAATTTATACTCTCAATACAATGATTTGTTTTAGAACAAACGCTTGCACTGCACTTAGGCAAAAGTTTCTTATCATTAACATTTTTAGTACATTCGGTTATTACAACACACGGATCTTATTTTTCCTAGCTAATTTGCTGGGAATGCGCGGTCATACTGTAGTTAACGGTAAAAGAGTATTGTGATTTCTTTGGATGCAATTCTGGTGATTGTACTGATTGAATAAAACAATGTATTTTGAATTATTTCCAGTTAATAATTCTGAGAGAAGATTGTGTTTCTTGTATTCAATCCATTATTACCTTATCCATAAGAGCAGAACACCACGGGATATGGAGAATATAGACGATTTATAATATCTAGCATACAGACCGTGTTATACATAACTATATGTAGGACTGTGTATTCTCCCTTAATGCTTGATATTTCTAATATATGGTTTGGAAAGCCAAGATGTTGGAGAGAAAAACAATAGGAGAAAGGTTTAATGGAATACAATATCTTGTAACTAAGGCAATTTATTTCATGTCATGCACTCCTTAATTGGCAATTGTTAATGAATCATGCACCGAGAATACGGTTACCAATCTAATAAAGGGAAAACATATGATTGATTGGCAGGAACAATATTAATTGGTGCATTAAATTGAAGTTTTTTTAATAAAAAAAATGGCATCATTAAGCAACGCACCAAAACTTTTGAAGATGATAAGCTGGGCTCTCTTACTTACCAGCCACTGCTTATAAGACTTGCTCAAACTATTCCTGTATATCATGATACTATGTTGCTTTGATAGGACACCTCCATACCTCTGTATCAACATGCGTGTCTCAAATTGCATGGTATGCAATTTTAAAAAAAATCGATTGCACTCTGACATTGATGCTTTATGCATTGCTCACCAGAGTGCTTACACGATGCTCTTGGTGGCTAAAAAAAATGGCACTGCCTAGTACATATCCAATGTGATGCATGTACTGCTAATAAAGTTGTTGTAAGTGCCTTCCCAGCATGCCACTCAAGCGCCACATAGCAAGTGTTGACTGGATATAGTGACGTGATCAGATCTCTCTCAATTTCCTTTTGGAGGTTTCCACTCGCTAGAGAGAAATCGTAAGAGAGAGACGGGAATTAACTTAAGAGTATCTTAGGAATGTTTCTTTCAAATTATTAGATACTGAGCAAGAACAGGAACGACTGTCATTACTACGGGTTGATTTCATTATTTAATTGAACCTGGATATTGATTGGCTGTTTTGTTAAAGTGTACTGTAATGTAATGTAGTATAACAATATAATATAAGATATATAGCAAACTGTGATAGCTCTAGCGACTTGTCGACAGGCTTCGGGGTCGCCAATTGAGTATTGTATAATAGGATTATATGTATGCATGTGTGTATTATGATATTGTTTAGTAAATAATAAGTAAATGTAAAGTTGTGTCAAACAGTATTCATATTTGCCTCTAACGGTAGTGTATATGTGCACAGGCATACGGGGTTGCCGCTATACCCGGGTGTACTCGGGGCCGCATATCTGTGAGCAGCCAGCTTCTTTATTAGTTACTGTGGTTTACATATATAGTCTATCATGAATAGCCAGAGACTCGTTGTCTTGTGTTTAACTGAGTTGTTTTGCCGTGGAAGCGTGCGGCACCCATAACCCTATAGTAAGTGGTAGTTCTAGCGAATTGTCCACAGGCTTTGGGGTCACCAATGTAGTGTTGTATAATAGGACTATATGTATATATATATGTATTATAATACTGCTTAACAAACAATGAACAAATGCAGAGTGTTGTGTGTCATGAACGTATTTGTATGTCTAAAACGGCAGTGTACATGTATACAGGTATGCGAGATTGGCGCGTATACTCTTGTGCCGGAGGTCGCAGGTGTGTAAGCAGTCAGCGCTTTTATTGGTTATTACAGTTTACATTTGTGCTTGTCTCATTTTATCTTAATAGACTCTTTAGCTAGCTACCCCATTGGTGTAGCTGCTCACGTATTATTGATAAATTAATCTATCAGAATGAAATATACAATGCAATTAAATCATTATGTAACTAACCAATCTTGAGCCACAATCACTGATCTTCTCATTATCTGGGCTTCAATCGAAGGAATTTGTCAAATTATTTCCGGGGAACCCCTGTAATATAATCAAATATATTGTAATGTAATGCAGTTTAGTGCAATGTAATCTAATGTAACATAATATAATTTAAATTGTTAAAACAGGAGTATTTAATGTAATTTAATAAAATATAACCTATTGGTGGTGCATTTATAGGCATTTGCACAAATGCTCCAGTTCAGTCCAACATAGGATTCCCCACCAACTACTGGCCTTGGAGAAAGTTCCCATATTGGTTTCAACCCTATAAAATACTCTGATTATCAGACATAACGTGTAGTGTTGCAATAAATTTTAAATTTTGATGCTAAATCAAGATGATGCAATTCATTGCTACGCTAATTCGTTTTGCCCATTTGGGCAATGCAGTAGCTGAGCAGCGGTTAATGCTAATTTCCCGTAA
>NAOQ01000133.1:55944-67077 GCA_002751075.1 Ichthyophonus hoferi | reverse complement strand
GGCAAAAAAAAAAAAAAAAAAAAGGATTCAGCTGCAAGATGCCCCTGATAACGCAGTTCTGAATCTAATGGAGGTGCGGATATATAGATATGCGGATAGGTTAACCAATGTGTTTGTGTCTGAGTCTATGATCAGCAAAGTCTACTAGGAGCTCCTGCCAAGATGTAGAGTTTTTTTTAAAACCACAGTTTGCTCAAAACAATTGAAAACTCCCAATAAATAGTTATATAATATGTTCACTTCCCTTACTTAGTACTGGCATTCTCTTGAATCTTTTTGTATGTGTTCTAACCAATATAATTATCAAATGCAGAACCTCTACCTTGGAAAAAATTTGAAGTTGATTGTAAGTATTGCTTTTGGCAAGGTGTCTAATTTAGGACCCGTGGCATATACATATCTGGTGCGGAATTTACATTGTGGTATTAAGTAGTACTAAATTTGTTTGTTTTTTTTTTTTTTTTGAAGTTAGCTAAAGGTTTTGCGACTATTTTCTTGAGTCCAGTTTCTTAGGGCAATGTTCTTAGATTCATGGGAGTGTTTTCTGTTTTCAAATTAAGCATCCTATTATACAGTGAATGGAAGTGAAACAAGTATATCTTACATCTACACAAAATACATTGAAAATGTGCACGAACAATATTTTAATGATAGTTATGCTGTTGATAGCAATAGATCGACATTTTCCCACTCAGTTGATGGCCAATAAGCCCAGCCATAGTGGGAGGTTGATATGAATTACGATTTTGAAATCACTGTCGTTCAGGTATATTGCTAAAAAAATGTTTTTACGTACAATACCAATAATTGGCACACACATTAGATTGTCTTAATTCATTTATCTTTCAATGTCTCCTGTTGAGATTTAGAGTTTTCCTTTATATAATATGGCCAAAATCACACCATAAAAACTTGCTGGATACATCTAATTCCTTAACAAATTTGTGCTATATAGTTGGTATACTTGAAAATATATACTGTCAATGCAATGATTTTTTTTTTGGAACCAAAGCTTGCACTGTACTTGGGTAAAGGTTCCTTATGATTAATGTTGTTAGTACATTTGTTTATTACAACACACAGATCGTATTTTTTCTAGTTAGTTTGCTAGGAATTCGCGGCAGTGTAATGCAGTTAACGGTAAAGGAGTACTCTTATTTCTTTGGATACAATTTTGTTGATTGTACTAATTAAATAAAATAATGCGTTATGAATTATTCTCAGCTAATAACCCCAATTAGAGATCTCGAAGCCTGTGGACAAATCACTGGGACTACTATATATTCCGATAGACACACTCTCCAAAAGTATGATAATTATATTAAACACTATTAATATTTAGATTTTCGCCTTCTATTATAATTTAATTGATGACAAGCCAAGATTAATTCCTTATCTAAGGTTTTAATCTAGAGTCATGGTCCTCTAAAAGATTCCTAGACGTTCCTTTTCACTTCTATCTGAAGAAAGCGGAACTTTTAATTTTCTTTTATCCACCTCTGCTGACTTGATTGCTGAAGGAATCGTCGATTTTCGCTCAGCTTTAGGTACATTTGGTGTAGATATTTTTTGTCGGGATCTATGGTGCTGGAAGATTCTGTTTTCACTGTCTATGAACTTATGTTGTTCATCTTTTGAATTGCTAGAGCTGAAGTTTAGTTCCCTCAAAGTATTTCTAGATGTATCCTCTTTGCTTTCAGAGAAGAGCTAAACCAGTAGCTTTTTTTTGCCCACGGATCCTAACTTAGTTGTTGATACTATGACTGATTTCCGCTTAATTCTAGTAATGCTAGATGTAAATACCTATCTACTATTTGCTACCATAGCGACCTCTCCATAAATAAATAGAGAAACAATGTATTTTGTCCGAATCTTTTATTCATGCAACACATAATAATTAGAATCCAGACTAAGTCCGTAAATGTCGGTGATGTATTTGTTGGTTCCGGCAATACCAGTCGACCATGTGATAAAAACACACTTTTGCATAAAGTACTCAACCTAATGGGTCGCTAACATCTAGTTAGCAACATAATGCCCAATAATATTCAAAGATTGTATAAAAATTCAGAGAGTCATAAGAACCATTAGTCTCATGCAGTAAGAATTCAATAGAAGCACTACAAAACGAGCTATTTAAAATTTAAGATTGATGAAAGCAGCCCAAGCACTAAATTATGCCTAATAATATACCTAGTGAACAACTATCAGATATTCCAAGAAATCTATATAAGTACAGTGTCAACTTTACTTCGAAACACGAATTCATCAATCCAGGCAGGACATCAATATTAGTTAATGCTAATCATCAAAAGAAACCAAGATTAGGTTTGACACCACTTAATTGGACCAATATTTTACTTACATTTAATCTTCAGCCAGGTATAGAAAACGTTAATAGATTAGAGGCATATAAAGTGGAATTAGAGATAAGTAACGACATCATCTTCAAAATTTTCCATATCTTCAATACAACGCCATTGTCACTGACAGATACTGCTGCTTGTGATGCACTGTATGTGAAAAAACCACTAGGTGGTGGCAATTGTATTCTGACAAACAGGAATACATCCACAAAAAAATGTGATTACATTTGATGGATGCTTTGCCGAGCTTTCAATCAAGGATAATCCAGCTGTTCATAATGTCAGCATAACCAGGCAAGCAGGCTTTGCAGCTGTAAACGGCAAAATTTGAAAAATGAATTGCTGGAGTTGTGTTATAACAAAGTTAACACTTGAAAGTACACAGATTGTATACTGGAGCCTGTGCCAAAGTAAGTATGAAGCTTAACTGGTTTTAAAAACTGTAGTAGGCATGATGTTGTGGATGAATGTGGCAGCACGGACGGAAAAGTCCTAAAACCTATGAGGGAATGCAGCTGCATTTATGGCTGTCTGGGCCATAGTGATGATTTTTCATCCTATGTGTGACACCCCATACTTGGAGCTGGCACAGACAGTCTGATTATGTGTATTCAGTACCCTGATTGATGTAGATCATAGATATTCATAGTGGTACATGCTTGGCATGTCCAGTTTTTTATATAGTCATGGAAGAGGTGAAGTATGTCAGCCTTATGGCACATGCAACATACAGTGATGAAGTGGATGTAGTCACCAGTGAAAAAGACGAACCAGCAGAAACCTCTAAATGAGACTGGGAGGGATCTTACAGCGTTACTGTACATAGTCTTAAGTGTCAAGATGAAAAAGGGCACACACCAGTTTTGTTGGCTGCACACATATTACAATTGGTAATGTGCTTGACAAGAACAATGTTGTAGAAACCAAAAACATTATGTAAGTGCTTCAGTGAGCAATGCATGACGCATGAATGCCAGAGTACCTTGAATTTGTATACATTGCATGCCATGCAATTGGAGACTTGCGTGCTGAGCAACAAGATTGAGGTAGGGAAGTATCTTATTGAGTTAACGTAGTGATCATGGTATGTAAATATGGTTTGTGCAAGTCTTGTAATTGAATTGGTGGCTGGCAAGTAATAAGGTCCAGATCATCATATTCATTTGTGTTACAAGATCACTAACCACTGGTGAATAAGTAGGTTTGATCTCGGCCCGAATAATAAGTAGACCAACTCTTTTCATAATATACATCAAATGAACACAATTACATCAATCCAAATAAGGTGTCATACGCCAATAGTATTTAAGTATCGTAGCAAGATTAGACAATTCTAGTGGGTCCCTTTGGGCTAATATGAATATTTATAATTGGCTTTGTTTTAGCGAATGAACTTGGCGTCTTGGTGTTGGCTAGAATTACTAGCACTAGTCACAGACGAGGTATGAAAGAAAACAAAACTAAACAATAAAGGGACTTCCGCTCATACATATGCGGTCACGAATAAAATACGATGTTCTCGTATCCGTACATACAAAAATCTTTAAATTTCATTGGTTTTGCTCACACATAAGCGGTTACGGCAAATACGACGCTCTCTTATTCGTACACTAGAATATTTTGAATTTCATATACATTGCTATTGTAATGTCTAATTTACCACTGGCACTCGTAAACGATACACAGTCTGCGAGTCGCTCACTTCTTCATAAATCAAAAGATTGCTTACTAAATTTAGATGGCGACAATAGTATGTACATACATAGCATTGCTTCGCTAAATGATCGATCTCATTGTGTCATTACCACGTTTGGACCAAAATGTTTTAAAGCATTTATTCCTTCTGTATTAGAACATCAAAATAGTTACGACAATCAATTGCCTAGAGAATTAGGTTATGAGCCTCTAGGTCAACAGCTAGCTATCCAAGACAGATTCGATCAAGCAGCTATCATTAACACTAATCATTTAAAGATAACTACTATCGAAGACACAATTGGAGACCCCGAAGCCTGTGGAAAAGTCACTAGTACTACCACAAACTGCTATAAATTGGTATAAGATAAGAGTGCCAACCCAGGAAATCAGAGGTGATGTAGTCCAATTTTCGTAGTAGTAATTGTGCTTGAGGGAGGAATATATTGGTCTTCAAGTGGAAGTCCCTTAGTAGAAGAGAGTCGCTATTGGTAATGGTGACTGGTTGGTCAGTAAATTTTACAGAGCAATGTTGTCCTCTGAAGGTGGTAATCAAGAGCAAGTTGTAGATGATGTATGGAGAAATGGAACATTATGTAGTGCAAGGTAATGGTATTTTACATCAATCTTAGAGCTAAGAATGACTGGGATAACTGTTCCATTGTGTGTGGCACAGAGAACAATTCCATTAGTGAATATAAACGCCAGGCTTAATGGAATGCAGGAAGGAAATGCATCATGCTTAACGAAAATGTGTCTAGAACAACTGTTGTCAACAAGGAAACTTTTAATTGGGAAGTCATTCAATTTGGTGGTTGTTGAAGAAGTGTCCCTGGTGACTAGTTGTTTGAAGTTGCTATAGTTGATAGTGTGTCACCAAAGTTTCTTCTGCCAGATTGCTACCATATGAATCTGGCTGGTCCTGTGTGAGAACAAATAGAGATTATGAATTGTTAGAGTGGCAGTAGTCAGTAGGCCTTCCTGTCAAGTGAAACATGCTGCGTTGTTAATTGTGGGAGGAGTTGAGCCTGTTTTTCATGTCGAGATATTTTTCCCATATTTTGGACTACCCTTGTTGAGGCTGCAATTAGCAGTTGTGTTCTTAACTGGAAAGTTGGTGTAGAACCAACATGAGGAGCAAGACCTTTGGCATCTAGGGCACCAAAAAGCTGCAACTGAAGGACTTATGACAGCAGTATGTAATACTGTTAAGCTGGACAAGTATATATCACTGTAGACCATCATGGTATGGAGAGCAATCTAAATAGGTAGGCATATGTTGTTGTGATTTAGACAATCTATAATTGGTCGGAGGGCTAGTCTAGCTGTGTAGATAAAATATAATAGGCATGAGATACGTGTGTGGGCTCATAAGTTAATAGTATGAGACATGTAGCTTCACTATCGTGGAGTAGAATCCGTTCAAGAGTTCAGTTGTGGTCTCATAAGGACATATGTCGAGTTTATTGATTATTTTGTGTGTCCATCTAATCTTTCAATCATGTGCTGTCTTGCATCATTGACTGAACAGTGAACACTTTTGGTAAGCCCATTCAGGTCTACCCATGTCATTAGTACCAGCATTGAAGCTCTCATCCCTACTGATTAATTGATGAAGTTATGCCCTGCAAAGTCTTTCATCATATGGGATTAAACCAGTCTTGTAAATGTGGTCAATTACCTCTGGTGTTGGTGAATCTTTGAGACATTGCTCACAATTGTCAGTTAGGCAGATCCTGTAAACCTCCTTGATCCAGTCTTTGTAGTTAAGTTTGGACAAACATTCAGAATAGGAGACATGCTTGGTGTTTAGGAACAAATGCTTCAAGGGTGATTTTAGTTGATTCAGTAGAGGGGTAGTGATGCTGTTGTACAGAATTGTGTTGAAGCGTGATATCCTCATTGGTAGAGGATGGGGATGGGTTTGATGATTTGCATGTCCTGGTAGAAGGCGTTTAGTTATAAGAGAGATCTATTGGTTGGGATTATCTAATTGAATTGTATGGTAAGTTCACTAGGTGAAGCTATCATCATGCTTATGTTATGACTCTGTTAGGCCATGTTGATATTGGAAATATCTATGAAACGTGCAAGAAGTTCTTTCATATTAGCCAGCATGTTTGGGGCTCTCAGTTGTGTCGGAACTGCTGTGGATGAGAGAGTTGGCTTAGTTACTGGTAGTGTAGAAGCATGCTTATAGTTCTGTGGGAGACTGGCATGTTAAGATGTGGTAGCGGAGAAATGGTCCTGCCTATGAAGATGAAGGTGCCATCTAGTAAGGTTGATAGAAGATTAATGATGTGGAAGGTATGTTGAAGACTCAATAACCCTATTGCAGATCTGATTAATATTTAATGTACTTCTATTGATGTCTATAGATAATGGCACCCTTTTAAAATCATCAGCTTCTCCCTCAAGGCTAGGGTGTGTCTTGAGATATTATAAGTCAAGTGATTCTTGGCTGTTGAGAGAATAACGTAGCTTCTTGTTGTGATCAGTATCAATTGATAAAGATGTGACAGTCAGATTGGTTAATTTAGAGATGGCATCAAAATGTGAATGCTGGGGGTGTAAAGTACCAAAAGTGATACTTATCTGTAGATTAAAGGCTTCTAAGGTTTCAATAGGCTTAGGTGAATAGTATTAGAGTCTTTTAATAGGTTCCCTGAAAGCTCATTTATTTAGTATTAGCTGAAATACTTTGCAGAAGACCAGACTGTTTCTTTGAATGTAATCATTTGTGTCACAATTAAACTCTTAATAAGTGCTAATGACACCGGCATCTTTTATACTTACCAGAAATTCTAGTTCAGCATTGTGTTGTGTTCGGTTAACTACAATCTACTAAACAAGCAATAATAGTCAAACCTTATTGGCTGTGGCCTGAGTTTGAACATTGTTAATCAGGTGCTATGTGTTGATGTGTTATATGATACTTGCTTCTAACACTGAGGTGCACTAGTATAATAAACCAATTATACCCTAAGATGGTCTATATGCATGCGGTAATAATATATGGTAGTATATAATATTGTATTGCTTGTCTACCTAGGAGAAATCTACAGAAATTCAGTAGTTCTGCCTCCAGAAAGCTGTTTCCGTATTTTGTTTTATTGGCATAGTGGTATAGTCTCTTTGGTCATTAGTCTAGATCTTGTGGATCTCGTGATTGTAATGAATTAGCGATTAGTACGCAATTGTTAATATTTATAATTATAACATATATACATATATGTAGATATATATAAGTATATGTCTGAAATGTTTAATTGTCTAAAATTACTCTCCATAAAAGACTCAACATAGAGTAAGGATAAAATTCTAACACTAACAGAAACAACAGTAGAATTACAGAGTAATAATATAGAAATAACAGCGAAATAAAAGAAGGCTTCGGAGAATCTTTTTACTTCTTTGAGAAATATTAGAAAAGGAATATTTATTTAATTTGGGTATTTCTTTATATAGTATGACTATAATTATTTAGCATTATTAGCAGTTAGTATTGCATATGTAGTCTGAAAAATAAAATAGCACAAACGCCATCTATAAAGAATGGCATCGTGACCATCTCTATTCATTCTTTGACAACAGATCCTCCACTAGATCGCTTGGAGATCTCTTTGGGCCATCAGGCAACGACTGGCCACCCAACCAACTGTGTTCTCCTAGTCTTATCAACCTTATGGGCCTAGTCCTCAACTTCTGCTGACTTGTCTTAATAATAAAAATATGGTTTAGCCTATCTGTACCCCGTGTACGCAAAGGGAAGCGTTAAACACCCCCTAAATTCAAAAAGGATACAGGTCACAGGGACCAAGCCTGTCTCTACTTAGATTTAACAAGAAATAGATAATCAAGAGTCCGAAGGTTCTTCCTTTATACATACAAGTATACATTGAGATATTACTATTTATGGTGCCTATATCCCAGTGCATGTATATATTATACATGAACATACATATCTATTTTTAAAATCACATTATCATTGGCGCATAAAAACACATGTATGTACATACATATACATAAATCGTAAACCGTGTATAATATAAAATCAAAAATAGTTTTGCTGGAAAAATCGGAAACCCAGCTTACCTTTAAAACAGAAAATAATTGTAAAAATAAAACGTTTTTGCTGCTTCGAGATCTTAAAGTAGTATGTTACCTAGCAGTTCAAATGATATATTTTTTAGTTGTGTTTCCAGTTCTGAAACATGTAAAACCTGGTATAATCAACTACATACAGAATGTATTACAATAGAAATAGATATTTATTTAAAATTATGCAGCATTATTTTTCAAAAAAGATGAGAATTGAATTGAGTTGCTAACTATCAAGGTGCTAAGTACCTCATAACTATGCCTACAACCAAGCCATTATGTCTAGTGGCAGCATTGACAGTCAAAGGGACATAGATCTGTATCTCCTCCCTTTCCAAGCTGCAGTTCGTCATGATTATAGACAAACAGGCCATCAACCTTCGCGCGTCTTTGTGTATTTAACCCTCTACTGTCAAAAAAATCGCTGTCGTCAGGGGGAGGGATACAGGGCTTTGCCTTAGGCTTCTCCTTCTTTGCTGCTGCTATCTTAGCTGCGATCTTCGACGCTGCATCGGCAAAAATATCATCAATATCTTCCTCTTCCTCTTCTTCCTCCTCATCCTTGTTTGCTTCTTCAACTGGTCTAGCTACGGGAGTATCTGTTGTCTGGGCCCCACCAGTTTTTTTATTTTGCTTCTTTTTATTTTTCTTATCTACATTTTCTGTCGCTCCAACTGCAACACTATTCTCTTTATTTGAACCTGCTGAGATTACTACACCTTGTACTCTTGACTGTGATGGTGTATTTGTAACTGAAGTAATCTTAACTTTCTTGACTACTTTAACTACTTTATTATTACCCTTGGCGACATTCTGTTCTTTTTCTTTCAGTGATGCAAAGCGCTTTACTCCTGAACTAACTGCAACTGGTTTTATATCTTTTTTTTGTTTAACTTGAGAGCCTAATTCCATAGCCACGGTTTTCTTTTTAACTTGTTTAATCATTCTATTCTCCCTTAGCTTTACTTATTTTTGTTATTTTTAATATATTATTCATTCTTGTTATAAGTAGATTGCTTTGTAAGCCACTTCAAATAGTATACATGTGCGCTCCGAGGCGATCACCGACTTACAGTGATTATTGGCTAAAAAGTAATCTAAATATCGATCTAGATATTGGTTTGGTCAAGAAATACTTATATATCGACATAGCGCATATGTTTTAAAATATACTCACCAATGACCTATCAATTATATATAATTAAAAATAAATGGCCATATTTACGTTTTGTTGGAATATATATAATACTTTACAATGATTCCTTATTTATTTGTACTAGCATAGAGTATATATTCTATTTATTAGAATCTACTACTAATCAAATCGTAGAGATTATTTATCACACCTACATCGTAATGATTCAGATTGAGATTAATTCCTGTAGACCATGTTATATCAGGTAGGGTTTGATCCGAATTAAGTCTCACCGCCTCACATGTGTCTAGAACAGTATAAATTAACCACTGTGTGGTTGAGAAGGGGCATCTAGTTTTTTTTACGCTATAGCCTCTTCATCTGGCATGCGTCATTGCCATGGTAACGGCTTAAAATAAAGACGGGGTATGTTTGCCCCATATGTTGTCGTTTCTACGACACTACTTACCGATCAAAAAAATTATTATTTAACTACTTGCACTTAAATTTATATACCAATATATCTCTACAATTATTAATTATTAATTACCACAGGCCAATATATTTCATATAATATCTTAATCGGTAAACTAATAGGTAATGAATGGTTAACAATAAAACTTAATCATTGGTTAATCGCAAACACTATTAGATGACACAGAGATTATTAGTTAGCATTGCGATTGCGATGTAGTTCTAACTACCTGATCTACCCATTATATTCATTGTATTATACTCGGTATATTCTATCCTATTATATATTATATTATATTATATTATATATATATATGTATCTGATAAGATATTATATAACCTATAATAATGGAAGATAGTATGGACTCTAACTTTAGGATGAAGCCTATAGTGTTTGACCTGGATGTAAGTATAGCTATGTGTCTGTGTCTGTGTATATGTATAGGTATATATATACATCTAGGTATAGTTATGTGTAGATGTATATATGTACGAGCGTATGTAGGTATATTTAATATCGTATTTATAATAGTAATATTTATGTGGGTATATCTATATCTCGGTGTATATGTGTGTATATGTATGTGTGTGTATACTTATATATATGCATGTATGTTTAGCTACGTGCAGGTGCATGTATGTGTATGTGTATGTATATACGTGTCTGTATGTATAGGTGTATATATGGGTGCAGATATATATGCATATTTATTATAGTATGTATTTTAATAATAATAGTTGTGTGTGTTATCTATATGCATAGGCATATATATGCGTATATATATGTGTATTTGCGTATATTTATGTGTATGTTTGTATATATGTGTACGTATGTATATATACATTCTTTTCATAGTATATTTGTATGATTATTGTATCCTTCTATTATAGCAACGAGAATTATAATGAAGGTTTGTTATATTCTGCTATACTACTGAAATATACAGTACAAAGTATAGCTAATGTAAAAGTGTTTCTCCTCTGTTCACCAGTATATACTTGCAACAAAAACAAAATATGTATATATGTGTATGTCTGTATGTAGTATATATATGCTAATGTGCTGGACTTTTTGTATACTCAAACATACTATTTAAGGTTATGTATGGTGCTATAGTAGCCCTCTCTCTTACTAATTTTATTTGTATTTATATTTATTCTTGGCATATATGATATAGTGCAATATAATATATTATAGTATATTATAGTACATTATAGTACATTAGGGTATATGATAGTACATTAGGGTATATTAGGGTATATTAGGGTATATTATAGTACATTAGGGTATGCTATAGTATATTAGGGTATATTAGGATATATTATAGTACATTAGGGTATATTTTAGTATATTAGGGTATA
>NAOQ01000133.1:17549-29682 GCA_002751075.1 Ichthyophonus hoferi | reverse complement strand
TCAGAAAAGGCCTTAAAAACTTGGACCAAGCACTTGGATTAATGCTAATTATAGACTCCTCAAAATGTTAATTTGTATTTAAAACGAGATCATTGATTTAAGTTTAATCCTTGCCTCCAGTTCAAGCTATAAATCCATATATAGAAATGTTAGCTATATATACATAATGAGAATAACTATAGTATGATGAAATGATAGATAGGCTTATGTTATGCTGTACTAGTATATACTAACCTCTACGAATATATCTATGCTTAGGATACACAGCCTATACAAGGAGAATCTGCCAAGCATCATCACGAGGAAAACAGGTTAGTATTATTAATAGTAATAGTAGTAGAAGCATTGGTATTATTATTATTATTATTATTATTATTAACAGTAGTTGTAGTTGTAGTAGTATTGATATTGCAATTACCATTACTATTACTATTACGACTGCTATTACTATTAGTTTAAACCGAACATGCACTGAGAGAAAGCCATGCCAACATATGCTTGCCTTTATCTTTCTGTCTCTCTCTCTCTCCCTTTCAATCTACAGTGAAGCACCCAGTCCAACCGTCAAAAAGCAAAAACTAGAATCGACACCAAAACTAGATACCTATTCAAAAATAGATTATGGTCAAAAAATAGAGGCAGAGCCAAGCCTACCCAATCCCGTAAGACCTTTATGACATGACGTGACTATTTCTATATTTAGTCTTTTTGTTTTTCTCTGTTCAGAGACTATGTAAGCAATAAGCTGAACACTGGAACTAGAAGGATGTTTGAAAGTTTACAATGAAAATTTGAAAATTTGGCTCATCCTGTACATGTTCTGGTTGCTCTACGGTGCCAGTCATTTAAAAGCATAAATTTTAAAAAGTTTTAAGTTAGTATAGACCCTATGTCCTACCTACCTATCTCCTTACTTTATATCCTACCCCAGCAGGTTGTGGTGGGAGTTGTCCCTCCTAGAGAGGAGGACCAATCAGATGATGGAGACGTCGGTGAGTAGTTGAATTGACTGGTAGCCATATTACTATCTAGAGCTAGACCTTTAATGCTATTACTTTTTCTACTGAATATTAATATTTTCTATCAGTATAAATGTTAAATTTCCTGTCAAGTTATTTTTTCTGGAGAGTATATTTATATTTATAGCTAGAAGGCACGTACGATTGTATTTGGATTGAAATTTGTTAGCTTGTATTATTTTATTTTTGACCAACTATACATACATAGATATATATATACCAAAAAGGGTGATGACATAAGCATTCATCCTAATATTAAAAGTAATTTGTATTTATCATTTACGGTATGGTGCCTCTAGCTCTTAATCCTATTAACTTGTTTTAGATTTTGTGCAGAGCAATTGATTCAACTTACATTGCATTTTTACTGGTTTAAACTGATAGCTCTCTGTAGCCTATGACCACTCAAAAATACCCTATCCTGTCTCCACCACTTATCTGAGTTCATTTACATATAGATGAAGATATGGCCAATGAGTTAGATCAGATGATTGCCCAATCAAATGAATCTAACGGATCGGAGGGAGAGGAAGAGGAGGAGGAAATAGAAAATATGAAGGAGACTAAAGAACCAACAACAGTGGCAGTAGAGGGTAAGTATGCATTACTATTGGGTGGCGATAGTATATTGTTTATATGTAAATTTTTATATATTTATAAAGTCTTTTTTATTGGATGAACCTGCAGAGGTCAGTAAGCCTAAAGATGTGGCTGTGCATGAAACACCTAGCCCTACCTCTAAAGAATCCAGCACATTCCCTCGTTCTCCCAATGTCCAATCACCAGCTGAAATAGGTAAGAGATTAAGGGATCTATCCATCTATCTACCTATATATCTATCCATCTATCTATCTCTCTACATATCTACCTATCCATCCATCTATCTACCTATCTATCTATCCATCTATCTATCTCTCTACATATCTACCTATCCATCCATCTATCTATATAATATAACATGATAACTATAGCCTATCTATAGTAGACATGTAGTATTTGTAAAGTGAACCCCCGATACATCCCTACTATATATATAGACCAATTGTTAATGTGCAATGGAGTGCGATTTTGTACAATCAAAAAAATCTGATTCGAAACAAGCTTTAAAGGTGCTTTCCAACCACACATACAAAATCTATCAATTTGTGCATCTCTACTTAAATATATATCTCTCTTCCTCTCCCTCTCCCTCTTAGTTCCCTCTGCACCCTCTAGAGATGCAACAATTACCCACCAACCAGAACCAGTAGAGGTAAGACAGATGAATAGATAGATCGTTTATTCTCATTGGCAGGTTATCACATGAATACTATTATGGCATTCACATTATCCTGACTATGACTGGTCATTGTATGGTTTTCATTTATATAAAATATAAAATGTTAGATGCTTGTAGTGTAGTGTGTATGGCAATATATATGATATAGATTGTGTTATGGTTGATATGTTGTGGTTCTTTTATTGTCCTTATGGAATATGCTATGAGGTTGTCATAGATATACCTAAATATAGTAACTAAAATATAATATAGCCAATGACTGGGCTGGTAAGTGTAGTGTAACCAATGAATTTGTTTTTATTAAAGATGTGCTTAATTCACTATTCATTAGCAATTAATCACCAACTAATTAACCTTTATAATATTTATTAGAACTTAGAGCCAAATTATTGGTGATTAGTAGTTAGGGCTAGAACTATAAGCAATCACATTGCTATTTTAAATTGCTGCTATTATTTTTGAAGAACTTGCAACTTTTGTTTTTTTAAAAAAAAATATATATACCCTTTTCTATTATTTTTGGATGAATATGTGTGATTACTATTGTTTGTTTGTTTATTTTTTTGCATATGGACTTTTGTGGGTCAATTGATATCATTTTATGGGATGTTATGGATAGGCGTTTGCCTGATATATTATATATAGCAAATGGTTTACCATATTAAGAAACTTTTGAGTTACTGACTTGACTCGAAATTGAAAATTGTCTGCATCTAAAAATTAATTAATTAAATGTTTAGTTCACGTGTTATATATAGTATGTTATAATATGTTATAATATATTCTGATGTGCTATAATATGGTATGATATGGAATAATATTGTATGATATAATGTTATTCATAATTAAAGACAACTTGACAACCACTTACATGTTTTTCTTATATATCATGTATAGAGTATCCAATCGCAGGCTGCCCAAGCGCCCTCTGTGCCAATCCCTGAACCCCAGGCACAACCCTTGCCAGGGCCAGTGAACACTCCTAGTCAGTCATTGGAAGAGGATTCTGATGATGATAGTGATGTGAGTGTATGTTTACTGCTAGGCATGACTATCTTAGTATATTATATTATTATTATATCATATTATATCCTATTACACTACAACTTATCATATCATGCTACATCATACACACACCTGCGAAGCCCAACCCTAACCCCTACCCACCCAGTCCCATCTCTTGATCATGAAGGAAGCCGACAGCGATGAAGAAAGTGACTGAATACATACATACATCATGGATAATGATTTGACGAGTCATATATGTCCATGTTATACAGTTTATTGTATCTAGGGCTAGGCGTTTATTATAGTTGCATTTTAATCGTTTTTCGCTCAAGTCCTGTTTTGGAAATCCTTACATTATTTTCCATGGATTGAAGGAAAATATAAAGATAATAATCAATGGATGTATGTAACTAGTGATTATCATGTATATGGTTATGGTTTCTATTAAATTTGGGCTGTGTTTTTTCTTTTTGGTTGTATTTTATCACAAAATATTTGGTCCTTGTACGGACAGTAAAGAAAAGAGATGAGAGGGGTGGGATATGATGAGATATATAGCGTGATATAATACTATATAACTATACCTATATGTGTGTGTCTCTCAAAGTATATTATATATACCACCGGAGACCAGTATCTGCTTTGGATGGTGATTGGACAGGAGTTCTGTGACATGTGACATTGCTTCAATAACTGGTAGTTAATGACTAGGAGAGGGAGAAGGCTCTGATTGGTCTGATAAGGTGGATCTGGAATCCTGGTTGAAGACAGGAAATAAATATCTATTAAACTAAATTCTCTTTGTATTGTTGTTAGCTGTACTGATACTGATTGGAAGAAAGTTGTGGCTATTACGCCATATTGTTGGAGTTGATATCAATAGAAGATGAATCTGTTAAGTTGCAGAGAACTAGATAAAGAATATTAAATATGGTGGTCATTTGGTACGCATGGTAAACTTGCTGTGCCTATTGGTTTGTGTAAGTGAACGTCTAATTGATCTAGCAATTACCTCGAATTGTTCTTAAGGAATTGGCTCCTTATTTTATTCAGATATTTCTAATGAACTATTTCCTCTTCAGTGAGGGTTTTCATCAGCACCCACCCCTCTATTACCATCAACGTATTGATTCATGGTGACTGATTCTAGTGTTAATTGATTACAATTACATGAGTTTTTAGTTCTGAAATTAATCTTTTGTGATTTAAATGATAATGGCAAGACTGATTTATTGGCCAAGGTCATAGTTGATCAAATATGATTTTGATCCAAGCGTTGATATAATTTGATCAATGGCCCAACTATGATCCTTGGATTCAATCAGAATCTTCTATTAATACTTCTGAACCTAGCATTAATCAATTAAATAATTATAACTGTACTTACTTTGCTTGCATTATATATGTTATGTAGCTATATTTGATTAATCCTATACCTATGGGACGATGCATTTATAAAAAGTTTGTGAGCCTGTACCTAGAATGAATGAATACTTCAGCTTCCTGTATCACCCTATATAGAAAAAGTATCTGAAACAAATCCTGGTTAGGATTCATTAAGAATGCATGCTCTTTGACAAATGCAAATTACCTACCTGAGGGATAGATACACTACAGTCCTTTACGTCATAGTATCGATAAAACATGACTCCTTCAAGGTTGTCGTTGATGGCAAACTGTCGGAGGATGCATAGCTGAGACTGGACTCCACTTGAGAAGGAGTTGCAGGTTTCTCACAAATAGTAAACTCGCATTGTAGGTGCTTTATTGACAGATCATTACCTTCTTTGTTTGATTTAGAAACTGTAGGATGGAAAATGGGGTTTTAACATGCCGCCTCTTGTGAGTTGAAGTGAAGTAAGTGCTGTGCTTGTGTAGATTCCCTAGGATATCAGATGGTTGTTTTTCTAGGGATATTATTAGATATGGTTTAGTATTTAGGTTACTTCAAAAATTGAAAAAGTTTAATTGGACATTATATATATATATATATAAAGTGTTTTATTCAACTCTTACTGCATGCGGTAATAGAGCTTGATGGTTCTTAGTAATTATATGTCGTATATCGTGACTTAATTTGTGCTTGAACTAGAAGTTGCTGGTGTTCTTATGTACTCCTCAGGGTATCCTAAGTTTGGTCCCAATTGAATAACGCTAATTAGAGCAGTAATTAGTGTGTTGATATTTAAGATAGAATGCAATGTATTTTTTACCTGGCTAGATAAAGTATATCTCCAAGAACCAATAGATCTATTCTCATTGGTTGATTCAGACGCATTTCCCACGGCGCGTAATTGAAATAACGATCGTAATTGAGATTGAGTAATATGTTTTTCTAGCGATTGCAATATAACTTCCTCGCCACGCTTAGATAGATCACCTTTTGTTCTTGCTACCACTCTTCTTACATTTTGCTATGGTTACTTATTAAGATAAACAGGAAGTTGCTGTCAAAATACTAGTTTATGACATAGTGGTTAAGTATTTCGTATACACAACAAACCAATCTGGACTTTACACACTTGGAAATTCCTAATCAATGGGATATAGACCAGTAACTTGGACAACGACTTTCTATTAACCTTATAACAATTTGTGATAGCTCTAGTGACTTGTCCACGATATTCAGAGGCACCAATTGAGTGTTGCATAATAGTTGCTCTTGCTGGGCTAGCGGTGGTAATAGCTAATTGATTTGATCTGTCCTCAAGTCTAAATTGAAGTGGTAGAGATTCTAAGGAGGGTGCATATTACAGTTTCTCTGGGCAACTGGCTCTAATTATACCTCTGCTCTAATTCAAAGGGAGTTTATGCCTTGATGCGCTTAGGTGCATTAAAACAGAAATATTTAATTAATTTGGGTATTTTTATATATAGCTATATTTAATATTATTAGCAATTATTATTACATATGTAGCCTGGGAAAATAGTGCAATCTGTTGATGCTAGATAACATTCCAAGGTGATTTATTAAAAATTGAACTAACCAACGGTAGAGATCCTGCAACTATGTAATATATAAACCATTTCAGATCATTTTTTTTGGGTTCAGATGGCATATTTTTTAGGCATCCTGCCAATGGCGGCAAGGCCTGCTGACCTGTTGAATAATAAGGATGTGTCTTAGTATATCTGTACTCTGTGTATGCAAAGAGATACGTTCAAACGCCCCTTAATTCGATATTCTCTCTCCCTCTAAACAAATATAGGCCACGAGAACGCTCCTGTCTCTACTTATTATTACCATTATGGTAACAGAGAAGGTTTAAATAGTTTCTCATGGTTGCCAAACCTGGTAATTCCTATGAAGTCAGCAATCCACGAATGCTGAAAACACTTCATCCTAACTCTACATCTATCCACTGACCTCTACGTGTGAAAATCCAATTTTATTACACCTATGCACTATCATCAACACTTCCAGCATCAAAGTGACACCAAGGTAACGTACAAACAACTGGGTAACACCCACATATCCTTAGCTGCCAGCTGTCAGACGCCAGATGCCAAAGGCTAAAACAGAGTCAGAGTCTACAACAAAGCCAGATCCAGAGCAAGCAGGAACATTTAACATACAGTTTGGTTAACTTTCTTTTTTTTTACTTTAGGTACCATGCCACAGTCACTTATGAATGTCATAAGGGATTATCTAGTTCACTTAGTGAGCCCCGAGCCTACGGCTAAGTAATCATCATGTTAAGCTTCTTTGCATATTCCTTTTTTATATTTTTATGCCCTGGGTGATATAATTTGCCTAGGTCAAGGAAGAGTATTAAAACAGAAGTATTTAATTAATTTGGATACTTTTTTATATAGCTATAAGCATTTATTAGCAATTATTATTACATATGTTTATGTTGCCTGGGAAAATAGTGCAATCTATTGATCTTAGATGACAATCTAAGGCGATCTATGAAAACTGAACCAACCAACGGTATAAATCCTGCAACTATATAATATGTAAGTTATTTCATATCATATGTTTTGGGTCCAGATGGCAAATCTTACTGACTTGTTTAATAATAAAAATGTGTCTTGGCATATCTGTACTCCGTGTATGTAAAGGGACACTTTTAAACGCCCCTTAATTTGGTATTATCTTTCCTTCTAAACAAATATAGGTCACAGGAATGATTCTCTCTCTACTTATTATTCCCAACAGGTGCTAATGAAAATATTGCACAATGAGATTGATCAGAAAGAGATGAACTAATAGCACTATTTAATGTTAGTAAAAAGTTCTGACTCTTGTAAGAGTGAAATATTTGGGCGCTGATTATTGCACTTAAGTGCCCATGGTGGACTAAATATTACAATGGGAAATGACAATTATAATAGAATGCTATGATTACAATATACTGATCAAGTAGTACCTTCTAATCATCTAATTGACTATATATATATATTATGATATTGTTTAACAGATAACAAGTGCAACGCTTTATCTGTGTTACAAAAAAAAAAAGTATTTTTCCCGTATCGATATCTTACGCATGTGTGAGATGGTGTGGGCCCTTTATTGGTTGTTTTTTTTCCTTTTAACCTTTTCCCGACCTTGGTTTATCGCGGATGTTAACTATGGTTAACACAGCTGTTCAATTTGTGTATTGGGACCGATCGTAAAGGTCCTTAGTGGCTAATGAAATTCACAGAAGATTACTGAGGCCCACTATAATTGTCTGATCTTATTTCGATAATCTCTTTATATGCGTGGCTTGCTAGCTAATTCATTAATGTAAGTGCTTATACTATGTATTGACAAATCAATTTGCATGGGTAAAAACGTTATCCAATTAACTAATAATGGACCGATTATTTGACGGTCTGTTTGTTATCAAAACTTTGGCCGAACTACGTGTCAACGATTTTGCACAAACCTCAATAGGTAATATATAACCGAATGTAAGGATGGTATTGAAAATAGAACTAATATCTGTTGTACTAAATTCTATTTGATGTACGGTGTGCATTACCTTCTTCTAGTTGCTCCATGTAGTTATCAATAGGTAAAGGACAAGTTAAACTCTTTGTGGGTTCTACATGCAGAACTCACAATTGTTCTGGATTTAAGGACGCTTTATACTTCTTGCCTGATCGAAGCTACTATAATCATAGATCCGCACTCTGCAAGTATTCTCTAATTAGTTTGACTGTATCGGACTAAACTAGTTGGTCTTATAAAAAATAATCTGGAAGACAAATTTTTACCATTTGAGAATCAAAAGACAGAATATAAATTTAGCGACTGAAAAACCGTAAAAGCAATCAGTCACAGAAGTATCATCTTTATGATTATTCTGGGAACTTATTATATGCAAATAATGGGGAAACACCAAATAAGTATACATCAAACCAATCAGAATGTTATTCGTTGGTTTGTTGACTTTCTTATACACATTAATCCAATCAGAACGTTAATCGTCAGTTTGTTGACTTTCTTATACACATCAAATCAATAAGAACTTTACCTATTGTTTACTGGGTAAAAACAAATGGGAAAACTGATACCCTCCAGTACAATCTTGCCCTTTTAAAAATAAGCAAACTACTTACTTGGAAATATCGAGGCAGGCAAATTGAAAATTTGACGGTCTTGAAACGGTTATTTGGCACCTAAATCGCCTATATAAATAAAAATATTACCTAAAATTTAGGTTAGGTTCAGGGTTAAGTTTTAGGGTTTATGTTTTATAATATAATTAGAAAGTATTAAATCTGTTTTTAGAAAAGCAGGGGGTTGGAAGTGGAACTCCCCGAGAGAAGGGAAGTGTAAAAAAGGTTTTCAAACGGGAACGAAATCGCAGTTTATTCTACCGCGCTGTAATTCCGTTTGCAAAATCAACCGTGTAGATCTTAATTTAATTTATTGCACTCCGATCCAGATTTCCAATTAATTTAATTTAAATTTAGCAATCGGAGTGTTGAGATTTCCTCACCATTTACCGAGAAGTTATTGATGTATTTATAGATTCCTACAGAAATTTAAAAGCGTCCCTGATTTCAGAATAATTTTGTGCTCTATATGCAAAATTTAAAAAGATTTTGGCTTGCCCCTTACCTATTGATAACTACTTAGAATAACTCGGAAAAAATAAGCACACTGTACGTCAAATAAAATTCAGTACAAATAGATACTATTTCTATTTCCAACACAATCACTATTTTGTAATGCCCTGCTATTAATAACTACTCTGGTGAGTGGTCACGGCCTTTATTCCTTTAGCTACTTGCATATGAAATAAGTAATATGGTGTGACTGAATTTGAATCGAATTACATATCTAATATAACAAGGTATGCAAGAATTAATCTCAATCTGAATCACTACTACACAAGTTCAATAGATAATTTATCCATTGTCGTACATGTTAGCGAAATAATACTTAACACTTTAACACATTATAAATGTTCCAAAAAATCAGTAGTACGTCTGAATATAAGAACAAAATACTTTTAAAAAAGGTCCCACCAGTATAATATTAAAACTTGAAAATAATTTAAAGTGGAAGGATATTTCAAATAACCTGTTACTCTACCAATTTACTGTTGTGTTTTATATGATTGATGAAATGTCAGTTTTCTTTTTAAAGCAGACAATAGGGGGAGTTACAGCAGTCCATATTAGTATTGGGGCAACTGACTGTCCAATTAAGTTAACTCTCGTAGTCTTAGCAACTTTATGGGTTTAGTACTTAACTTCTGCTTAATTGTTTAATAATAAAAATGTTTTCTTATATCTGTACTCCGTGTATACAAAGGGAAACGTTTATACCCTCCTTAATTCGGTATCCCTTCTCCTTAAAAGATCTAGACAACTGGGGCTTTCCTGTCTATATTTACTATTTCCAATACTCCACCTTCACAATTTTATTAGATTAAAGTATAAGATATGAAAAGTACTCTTTTAAACATGAATAAGTTATAAATAGAATTTTCCCGACAAAATTATATGTAGTTATATTTAATTTGCGATGTTGGTGTGGCTATACAACACAAAACAAAACCGATAATATATTTAATTTTATCTTCGTTTGTTACCTTGTCTTTTCTAAGTGTTTTTGGAAGATAGTCAAAGATTCCAAAGCTTTCATATTTGCAAAAGCCTTTCTCTTCGTAATCTCATTTTATTTTTATTTTTATAAATTTCTTATAAAAAACTATATATAATTCTTGTGCAATAAGATTATATTCCCCTAGCCCACATACCTAAATGGGTTGCTAAATTATATAAAAAATCAAAATTAAATACGAGCCCATTATTGTTTCAAACATGAAATTTGAAAGCTTTACCTGTATTCCAAATAATATTTTCACAGATAAAAGTATATTTGTTTTTGTATATATGCACATAAATATATAAATAACATATGCACACAACCGTTATGTTATATATATAGACCAACGCATTTAATGCTGTAGAATCAAGCATGGGCCCATTAATTACATATGCAAACTTTTCTAAATCATATGGGTCTAAACTCAGCGTTCGGCTAATTTCTCATGAATATTTAGTTGCATTTAATAGATTTGCTAAAAATCATACTACGCCATTTACGGTAAAGTTATCTATAACGCTATTTCAGGTGATTTTTTTTTCAGAGACAGTAATTTGTTATTCATATTAACCTAATTCAATAAAGACATCCCATAGTCCAAAAGTATCTTCCAAATATTCTTTTTCCGGCAATTCATATATATATATATATAAGTGTCAAAGTGCTGTTGTTATTACTTTTGTGTTGGATCTAGATTCTGGGAAAAAAATTCTGAACAAATTCGTTTCCGTTTCAGTGACCGAAATGCTCATTGGGTAAAAGATCCGTTAAAGGTCTGGCTACGTAGACTTCAACGGATTAATGTGCTATGTCATGTATTATGAAAACTATTGATATAAACAATTATTAAAGTATATGAATATATATATATTTAAAAAGATACATAATAACGTAGTATTATATATAAGTATATAGACAATAGTAATAGGAATAGCACCCAATACATATAAAGTACTGACCGACTGGCTGGTTTATGGTGAAGCCCTTGATCTAAAATAGAAATTCCTAAAATTCCTTAGTAGAATGAAATTGTAGAATCCAGGATTTGTATTGGATGTGTAGCAGCAGAAACAAACTTGCCTGACAAATAGGACAGAATGGAAGATATTATTGGATAGAGATGACTACTCCTAGTACGCGAAATGCTTATCATTGATCCATAATATAACTGATTGCTTGCTACAATCAAATTGTAAGCCAATAAAAACACGGATAAAAGAATATTCAGATTAACCAATTACAATGGGTTTTAAGAAGTACATAAACCTAGAACTTTTTTGTAATATGCATTTGCATCGAAGTCCTTGGCATTTAAAAATTTCAAGATGTTGACCACTAGATTGATTACTTGGTTTGCGGTTGCCATGTTGGCCTCTGCCGACCCCGTATTCAAGACTGGTAAATTTTGTACCTACAGTGATGACCAATGTACCCAGGATCCTCAATATCTTTTAATTTCTAAGACTCAGTGCACTGTAGTAGTCTTCGGTAAATGCACAAAAGCTTCATCTATATTTACCAATTTCTTTGATATTACCAGTTATGATCCCGTTACTGGCCATATTACTTACCAACGCTATAGTGATCCTGCGTGTAAGTATAAGGAGATAGCTTGGTCTCATCCAGCCCCTAATGGTCCAATCAATTCTTGCACTGGTCCTATTGTCTCTATCTATGGCAGAAAACTTTACTTCAAAGTGACTCCAATAAAGACCACTACCACCGTAGCTCCTAAGGCCACCACTACCACTGTAGCTCTTAAGAGCACCACTA
>NAOQ01000133.1:6397-16866 GCA_002751075.1 Ichthyophonus hoferi | reverse complement strand
AAGACCACCACTACCACTGTGGCTCCTAAGACCACCACTACCACTGTGGCTCCTAAGACCACCATTATCACCGCAGCTCCTCAGATCCCTAAAAAGGCCGCGGTTCCTTTAGCACCTACTGAAGGTTTAGATGCGTTTTATGAGGCGGAGTTTTATCGTCTGGCTTTTTAAGAAGTATTATTACTCGTTTTAAGAGGCCTATATTTGGTTGTTAGAAACAAAACTTTACTTGCTCATAGATAGACTAACATAGTATACTAGGAAAGCTATCTCATATAATTTATAACGTACTTTTTTATATACTTTCTAGGTTTGTTAGTTTAAGAGTAGGGATAAAGTACAAAAAATTTAGTTTATTTAACGAGTTTGGGTAAAGGTCGAAACCTGATCTCCATCCATTCCATATTCCGTTATTTTTTCACTACCTATAATTTTGTAATGTATTGTAAATAGAAAAAAGTTTATGCTATTAGTTAAAAAATCTAGTTATTGATAAATTGCTTGACTGTCATAATGAGGTGCAAGACCTGCGCTTTAATATCAGTTGATTAAGTATTTTTATATGCACTAGATATTCTCTTACGATGTGTAGATAGATGTCTGGGAAATCTTCTATAAAAATTACTTTACATAGATCAATCAGATTATAGATTTTAATTACATACTAAAAATGAACACAAATGAAGATGACTGCTATTCTTCACGCCAGGAAGAATAGACTGTCAAAATGTAACTGCACTATATGTGCAGTGTAGTTTGGAAGGAAGGTATATATACATATATATATATATATATATATGTGTGTTAACATAAATATTAAATCTACATTGACGACAACCACTGTGTGGTTGGAACTAGGTTTCTAGTTTTGCTTACGCTATAGTCCGCCACTTAAGATGTATCATTGTCAGGGTAACGGCTTAAAAAAAACAGGGTATATTGTGCTTATCCCGTGTTTGTTCCGTTTTAACAATATTTATCTATCTCTGATATGAACGAAAAAAGTAGCATAAAACGAGCCATTTCATAGCTATATCATTGATTAGTCTATAAGAATATCGGTTTGATTACGTAGCAACTTAAAAATTATTGATTTAATTGAGCTGACGTTTAGTACTGAAATTTGAATGTAAGATGTCAAATTATCAATGTTTAGGATGTCTTATCTCTGTAGGCGAATCTTTTAAATGCCTTTAATTTAATTTACATCAAATCTTTATTTGATAACAAATTTCTACCAATACTCTATTTAAAGTGATACTTGGGTAATACAGGATATAACAGAACTTAAACTTAAAAAGATGTATCTATACTCTACCATAAGTAATTCTGAGAGGGAAAAACATACATAATCCAGTTAACACATTTCTCAATATACACCTGGTTGTCTAATATGTTTGTACATGGCATATGTACAAATCTATTCAAGGCAACCAACCAAAGTTCAAATTTAACTTTATTAAAGAAAACGCCTCAATTGTAAAAAGACAAAAGATTTATTGGAAACTGAACCAATAGGTGATTCCATAATTTTCAAGTTTAAATTTATTTAATCAAGCGTAATAAAATTAGATTTACTTGTTTGGAATACAAAGAACTCAGCGTTGAAACCCGGAATGAGCCCAAAGAATGTTAAGTTGTTGTAGGACAGTATTGTTAAGGTAGGAGAAGCCAGAAAAATTAAGTAGTTGACTCGAGTATGATAGAAAAGGTGGAACATGCAATTTCAAAAAAAAAAACAATGCAAGGCAGAGAAACACAGATTTTCAACCCGTAGCATAATTTACACAGACATACTGACACCCAGGAAAATACAAACACCCCAAATCCAAGTAGGGCATGATTAGGTCAATAGAAGAACTTACAATAGTTATAAAAGAGTAGTAAAGACCAATTACGAACAAAAAAAAATGGAAAGGTAAATGTGATACTGCTGAATCTTAATGGAACGGGTGAAAGCACATAAATTCCCATGTGTATAGACAACAAATAGGTATTTCCTTGCATGTAGTGGCGTTTTAAATTCAGCGCGTGTTTTTTTATATAATATGAGTCAGCACTATTATTTTATGCGCGTCAAAGGGTAAAGTTGTGTATGTTTGGCGAGTAAAAGATTTCACTAACTGAAATAACCAAGTGTGATGAAACAATTCCCCTATGTTGCTGCTGTATCAATTGTAATACTGTAGTTTCCTTGGCCTGCAATAGCTTAAACGCTACGAAATAATGACAAGTGAGGTAGATTCAACTAACTCTGGCTCTACACTGGCTTTGTAATTCTTCCATGTGTTCAAATCAGGTTTAGGTGTAACCGTTGTTAGTCAGTTGTTGTAAATTTTCCTATTCGCTAAAACTCATGCCAGGCTACATATTTGGTTACATGGGTAATTCTATTGGTCTAAACTATGACGTTGTTGCATGCTCTGACAGGGTGATACTATTATCCAATACAAATAGGTTTATAATAGTAATCTAACAAACAATTGGTAGAGAATCGCTAAGGCTTGAAATATAAACAATCCATTTAAAGGGTTAGCCAGTAAGACACGAGGTAGCTCAGCAACCGTCTATCTACATAGGTAACTTTTGCTTCACAAGTACAAAAAATAACCAAGTAACTATATTATTTCAAAATAAAAGGGAATGAAATATTTATATTTATATTTTTATATATTTTTTTCTTGTTTTTTAATACAAATATGTAGATATATATATTGACCTTTAAAGTGCATTTAAAGTTGCCTTATATGTCGATATATGTTTATCAAGGAGCAGTTTTTGTGGTAGGGCGTCAAACCAGTTTTCAAACCATTTAAATCTTTACCAAAAGACTAGAGTATTATTGGAGAAACAATATAAAAAATTAAAAATAGTAGAATTATAATTATAAAAAGAAATTTTTTAGGGATTGATACATATAATGAGTACTTGATACTATATGGTTCAAAAGTATTATGTCAGTGAGTATGAATAATATTTACTTAACATACTTGTATTTGCATTTACCAAGAAAAGGGTTAACCAAGAGAAAGGGTTTGCTGATATTAAAGTCACGAGGTGGAAGATTTTAATATTCTTTGTATACAACCAAAATATATAACAGAAAAGATAATTTTATTTTAACTTTATAAAGCTAAAATCGTTAATTTTTTTAAAAAATTTAAAAACACAGGTGATAAAAATAAAAATACTGTGTTATCACAATATCTACAAGTGCCCGCTATAGGTAAGCAACCACATAATCAACCGCAACAATACTATTTACCCACCCTCTATTTTAAAATATAATGCAATATTATTGGAGAGTTAAAACACCTCGTGTTTTTTTTTTTTTGGTATCGAGTATATAACAATGCCCAACGCACGATTTCCAATCAGGTATCAAACCATTTCTTTTTTAAACATGTCTAAGCTCTTTGTTGGTGGGTTGGCTTGGGCCACTGATGACAATTCTCTTCGCGCTGCCTTCGAGGAGTTCGGTCAGATTGAGGATGCTGTTGTTATTAAGGACCGTGAGACTGGTCGCAGCCGTGGATTTGGTTTCGTCACCTTCACCCAGGATGGTAAGTACATGCTATATTAATTAGTTCATGTTTTTTAAACATGGTGTATGAAAATTGTTTTTTTTTTGTTAAAGATTTCAATTTAGTAAAGTAACTAGCTCTTCGTTATTAGAAAACAATTTTTTAATAGTCATTTTTAACAGAGGAGGCTGGCCGTGCCGTTGATGCCATGAACGACCGCGAGCTCGATGGTCGCCGCATCCGTGTTGACCGTGCCAGCCAGCGCGATAGCGGTGCCCGCAGCGGCGGATATGGTGGTGATCGCCCCAGCTATGGTGGTCGCTCCAGCTATGGCCAGAGAGAGGGTGGTTACCGTCAGGAGTCATCTTCCAGCTATGGACAGAGAGATGGACAGAGAGAGGGTGGCTACCGCTCCAGCGGCTATGGTGACCGCAGCTACAACCAGGACTCTTCTCGCTATTAAATATAGCTTGGAGTCGTTTTAGTTGTTTGGTCAGGTCAATTCACTAGCTTTGTGCGTTTGAGAAAAATTAGTCAGTTAAATTCTACTTCGACAATGTAATCGTTGAAAAATAATGTTCGAGTAAACTAAGCTGTACAAATGTTCGTTGTACGTACGCCTCAAGCCCCAGGTGTTGCAAGGGGTTTCTCTATTCTATTGTACGAATGGTTCGTTTTGTTCGATGAGTATAGGTTAATATAAAGATGCCCTCCTGGCAGTATTTCGTATGAAAGTTCAGGCCCGTTTAGCTCCGAAATAAAGTTTTGAGGTTGTCTGCTATCATATTCGGGGTGAATAATTTATTTGTATTTGTTAAAATGTGGTGTAGATAAGGCAAAATATAAATAGTTACAAGTAATAAGGAATATTTGATAAAGCAGCACTGAAATTAAATTTGTAGATACAACTGTTATTTCGATATATTTTCAAGCGTTACAATAGTATCATTCAAATAATAAATTTTGGTTCAATGTCTTTCCTTTCCTCTCCTCGTTGTTAGTCAAGTACTCAATTAAGAGATTGTATACTGATAGTTTATGTTTACAACTTAATGTATAGAGGATTTTGTATTGCTGTAATGGTAAATATATTATCCATTAACATTCGCTTATTAATAAATGAATGGGGGGGAACCATGGTTCTTTTAATATATATATTCAGAAGTCTGAGTGAGAGCCGTTCGATATTTTTGTGTGAGTGTATGGATTTATGTACATTATCTGCATATAAATATGCAAATAGTTAAATTTATAATTTAAACAGTTATCCCACATATCAAGAAGCTTAATTAAAATTATAACAGGTAGTAACTGTGCAATACGGCCAATTATTACTTGCAAAGGGAGATAAATCAAATTGGTTCTCATTATAGTTTAAAATGAATGATTCACTACATGCTCGTATTTTTCATCTAAATTCGTCATCAATATACTATTAGATCTGGTTTTTCAACACAATTTTCAGAAAAAATCCCTACCCAAATATGCATTTTAAGGTTAAAAAGATGCATAAATTATAGACTTAAAACTACTAAAAAATAAACGATTGTTTATGTGATTGAGAGAAGATTAAAATTAATCGCAAAGGCAACTTTATCTTGTAGTAGGCCAATACATAATGACTTTAATTTTAACTAATTAAGAGGCTATGCCATGTTGTCTATTGGAATAGTAATAACAGTGACAGTAATAGTAATATTAGTAATAGTAATAGCAATGATAATAATAATAATAATAATATTAGTATTTAGCAATAGACATTAACAGAGATTGTAAAATCACCACATATACATGTTATTTAATATTATTACCAACCAATGACAGAATGGCCATTAAAGTTTAATAAACCCCTCAGCCACTCACAGTGAGTTGATAAAATCATAATTTATTTTGTAACTATATATATATACCGCGTCAGCTAACTAATAATTAATAATAGCCATCTACAGGCATAGCGTCATTAACCATATATGGTCAACTAACTAACTCATCGAACCGGATCGAATCGGAATCAGGTAACGTGAAGGAATATAACCCAATCATAGGGCAGGAAAGACTACGTGTTGTATAGCAACAGTTATAGGTACGATTGGTATTTACGTTACTAGGATTAGATTACGTAATAATACATATTTTTCAATATGGTAACTAGGCAGTAGCCAATGTAATGCTAGCAGGGTTGATGGTGACCGTCTTTGTTTGGTTGTCTGTCTTGTAGATCCCAACTAACCTATCAGCGAGTTCGAACATGTTGTTACGAAGAGAGATGATAATAAACTGAGCATTGCGGGTGCGTTCCTGTTCAAAAAAATTCCTCGTTAGAATAAGGGAGGGATTGGTAGCCAGTTGTAGTATAGTATTAATATTTATCATACATATATGATGCTATATTTTAAAAATATGTTTTAAAGCTAAAATGACTACGAGATTAGGGTCCTAGTGAGTTCTGTTTTATTACAAATTTCTAATTGGTAATTGGGTAATTGCCATTTTCATACTATACTATACTATACTATACTATACTACACTATATATCCTAAATACACTATATGTGCTATACCCTATATATCATATATACCTTAATATAATTGGCTACAATAGACACGTTTCTAAAGTCCAAGGCCGCATCAATCTCATCCATGACGTAGAGTGGGGTGGGTTTATAGTGGTGGAGAGCAAATACAAGGGCCAATGAACTGAGGGTCTGTATAATATGATTGGTTAGTATTAGTAGAATATATATATATGATAGCAAATCAAGAAGATTAAATGTATCATATCAATATGATAGCCTTGACTATCCTTTCTTTTTAAGATAATTAAGGTCATGGACAGTAAAAAAAAATATAAAAAAAAAAAACTCCAGTAATAATTGATTGTGACTTGTTGAAAATCATTAGATATTGGGTAGGATATGTGATAGAATAGAATAATAAATAGTAAAATAAGGTCTTAATACAACACACTAACCAAACAATGCATTGACATACACACTATACACATATCCTACCTTCTCTCCTCCTGAAAGGTTAGCAATGTTTTTCCAACTCTTTTTAGGCGGTCGTACACTAAACACTATCCCCTCTGAGAAGGGGTCCAGACTGTCTACTAGTTCTAGTTCTGCGTCCCCACCAAGGGTAATCATCTAGAGAGGAAGAGGGAGAAGGAGAAGGAACAGTTAGTGCTATAGTCGTAGTTGATGCTAGGATTAGTATTAGTGTTTGTGTTATGGTTATTAGTACTCTATTACTATTACTAATACTATTATTAACAATGAGACCACTATATTAGCCTATCAATATTAACTGTAGCTAAGAATTATTAATAATGAATCAGCCACTTAAACACAAAACTCTTTAATAGGTGGTTTAATCTAATCAATCACATAGTCCGATCACACAAAATTAATATAATGCTACTATAAATAGACTATTATTAGCAGTATAGACCAATCATAATACGAGCAAACTATAAAAGATCATAGCAATGTGATATTATATAATGGGATATGATTGGACAATATATTTAAAATGTGAGGCATGGTAATTGATTGGTTGGTATTTATAATTTATTGTTCTAAATAAAATATATTCAGTGGTTATATATCTGTACTAAAAAATCTTACTTCATTCAACAAACATTTTAAAATTAAATTTTTGTCTATTATATTCATGTTTATCAAATATATCGGATATATATACATTGTCATTGGCAAACACGTGTTAAAACCAGCCAATAGTCTATTAGCATGCATCCACACTATCCATTATAAATGGTTTAACTTACCTGATACATCTCTTTTAGTTTCATAGTGATGACGCTGAATCCTTCCATAAACATTTCCAATCTACCATATAATTAGATTAATTAAGGTTAATTAGTATAAATTAGGAGTTACGAGTTACATTTTAAAATCCATACATGCTTATAGTCAGTATAGCACTGGACAAAGAACTAGAAACAAGCTATATACGCCAACTAAAGATATCCTTTAAAAATTAAAAAGAAAGAACCAATTAGAAATGCTTACACGGATTAATTTAATTAAATCAGTAGAATATATTAGTTATAATTAATTCCTCATCCCAATATAAAATTTTCAAATAAAATAAAATAGTATTTTACTTCTAGCTCTAGTTATGTTGTTATAGGATGAAAGGGTAGGAGGGTGTGATTAATCACCAATAAAGATAGAGATAGCTATCGGGCACTGATATATATAGATAACCTACCTTCTCTTCCTTAGATTCTCGTGATTCTGTTTGGCCATCTCTCTAGCCTCTGACACATTATCAAAGTCAGCCTGTCTAGATTCATATTCTAGAGCTTTGCGGTTATATTCTACATAAGAGAGAGAGAGAGAGAGAAGGAGAATAGTATCATTATTGCTGGCGTTAGTATACAAGCAGTTACCTTATAATTACCATCAACTCCCTATAGGTTTAGCTTAGGAAAATAAATAAATATATAAACTATAATACTATATATAGTAGCAAACATGCCTGACTTACCGCCTATAGAAGAGAGGTTAGGCCTGAAGTCCTTCACCTTTTGTTCTAGTACAGTCCTTTCATAGTTTAATGATTGGCTATCTAAGGCTTCTAGCTCAGAAGGGGTGTGTGTCTATTGGTGGAGAGGAGGAGGAAGGTGAAAAAGTAGTAGTAGTAGTAGTGGAAGTTGCGGTTATTGTTATTGTTATTATCATTACTATTACTAATATAATTAATAAATCATTTACTAATTTATCTCCACCCATACCACAAAAAACTGTAGCACAAACCTGGCCTATCTCATGCAAATTACGTTATAAACCTCGTATAAACCCCCACCTTTAGTTCAATTTCCATCTCCTCGTCCTCATCTATTGACTCTAACGGTTGCAATTTCAGCTTCGCGATCGCACGGCTATGGGATTCAATCTGCATTTCTGTTTCTTTACCCTATATATATATATGTGTGTGTATGTATGTGTATGTATAGGTTAGCACTATATTATAAGTCTAGGTAAATTACCTTTATTTCCTTTTTATTTTATTTTTTATGCCCCAGCACCCAATTATAGACAAGGAGAAAGTTGGTGCATTTTATTGTACCAATTTAAACAGACCATTAAATCTAATATCAGGATTGCAACCCTTTAATGTCTGAGAAAACTGATTTTTGTCTTTTTAGGCAACGCGTGAAGTCATTTAATTAACAAACAAAATAAATTTAAATATTAGGGTATTCCTAGGCAACACCTATGCAATTGCAGCACTGTAAATCCCCTTATATACAAATAGAACCGCATTATACCGTTTTACTAGTATACTATAGTACCATTGTACTGTTATGCTTTCATATTTGTATTCTAAGTTAATAATATTACTGGCTCCTGTTATAATTAAATAAAGAAAAAGATTGAATTTTATCAAATATCTCGAGTATCGTCTTGTAATATTAGATAAATTTTCATTAATTACAGATTAAGATTGGTTAATAAGGCTTCATTTAAAAACTTCAATTTTAAAAGAATGAAATTTCATGAAAATTTGTTCGTATGCCATTCCTTATTGGCGAATGACTGAGAATATAGGGGGGGGGGGGATAGTTAGAGAGGGATAGGGGGAAAGAAAAGAAAGGAGAATGAGAGGAAGAAGGAGAGAGATAGATAGAGATATAGATAGAGATAGAGATAGAGATAGATAGAGATAAAGAGAGAGAGAGAGAGAGAGAGAGATAGGCACCTAGATATACATCATCTACCTACCTATCCACATGCACACATACACACCACTCATCTACCTACCTACCCACATGCACACATACACACCACTCATCTACCTACCTACCCACATGCACACCACTTCACCACTTCATTCCCTCCCTCTCCCTCTTTCCCTTCACCTTAGTTATACAGGCATCCAGTGCATTCTTTAGATCCACCTCCACCAATCGCAATTCAGTTACACTCTTTTTTAGGTTCTGATAATCCTCATCCAATGAAGTAAGGGCTTCCTCCATATCATCCATCTGATTCTTTGCCTCTTCCATTTGCAATAGCACCACCTTGGCATTCTATATATGGTTATAAAGGGAGTCATATGATTGGGTGCGTGCGTGGTATGAGAGGTGAAGCGATATACAATGGTTAATCTCATGCTTACATTATGAGACATTTGTCGCTATTAATAATTAGAATGACACGTCACTTTTATTGGTTATCTAAAGGTGTGTAAAAAGAATATGCAGTTACTATCGGCTTATTATCATACCTTCGTATGCATAGCATATAAACTATATATAGGAGTAGAAATAGGATTAGAAATAGGAATAGCAATAATAATGATAACAATGATAATAATAAAAAAGACTAATAGCAACAACAATAACAATAACAATAACAACAACAACAACAACAACAACATTAGTAATAATAATAATCATAATAATAATAATAATCACAATAGCAATAACAATATTAATAACAATTAATTAATAATTAATAGTTAAATAATAATAATAATAATAATAACCATAGCAACAAGCACGCCAACAGAGAGACAACCTCTTCTATGTTTTTAAACTCCTTCTTCATCTCTTCTACAGCAGCTTCTGTCTTGTGCAATTCCTCCTCTGTCTTTGCGATCTTCGTAGCAACGTCCTTCTGCTTGCTACTGGTGGTTTCTATGGCAACATGGCAACGGGTCTGACAGGATTCGATAGTATCAATCTCCGCTAGGATGCCTTCTACCTGCATAGCAGAAACATAGGTTCACATTGATTGGTTAGGGCTAAACGTTCATTGCACTATAACTTTCGGTAAATTGGTTAAAAAATAAAATAGAATATATCATAATATAAAGATATTATACTTATGTATACTATATATACTATACCTATTATATACTATACCCATTATATACTATACCTATTATATACTATATCTATTATATACTATACCTA
>NAOQ01000132.1:124083-134378 GCA_002751075.1 Ichthyophonus hoferi | reverse complement strand
ATATATATATATATATATATATATATATATATATATATTAAGATTCTATTTTAATGTCCCTAACCCATTGGAAGGTTAATTATTGTTAGTGTTAGATTGGGTATACATATATACATACATTTTGAGTATCTACTATGTAGACTGTATACTGAATTGCTCTAGGTGTGGTATTGGGTATAGTATTATAGTATGATAAGATGTTATGTATATATGTAGAGGTGTGTAACTAACATGCACTACCTGCCCTTAGGCTGTGCAATGCCCTTGATGTATATTGCCCTGTGCAGTGGGAGTATGGCCGTCTTAACCTTACCAACACCGTACTGTCAAAGCGCAAGATCCTTAAACTTATTGGTAAGCCTTGGACTGTAGTTTATCTATACTGCTACGATCTACTATATATGATTTGTCTTCTCTGTATGTTCTTAGTGACACCATTCTTACTATTATTACGATTACTATTACTATTACTATTACTATTACTATAAGCATCACTATTACAGTCACTAACCTTAAGCCCACCCTGACCTTTGCCCTATCAGCTGAGGGGGTAGTACGCGACTGGGACGATCCTCGCCTGCACACCCTGCCTGCCCTACGTCGTCGTGGCTTCACTCCTGAGGCTATTAATGCCTTCTGTGAGAAGGTACTGCCTTTCTGCCTCTCTCTTCCTCCTTCCCTTTTCTACACATACTCTAATATCCTCCTCTTTTTCTCTCTTGCCAGTATTAGTGGTGTACGTGTCGATATTCATGTACAGTATACCTATGTATTCATGTAACTGTATTTTCTATTAACCGAGTCTCCTTTAAGGTGGGAGTCACAACCAACCTAACGACTATTGACTCGGCTATGTTAGACCACTGTGTACGTGATGATCTCAACACAAAAGCAACCCGTGTCATGGCTGCTCTATACCCCCTGAAGGTTTGTAGTATGTTGTTGGTTGCTATGTTTATATTATATATATAGGCTTATGTATGACACGTAGAATGCAGCATCTCTCTCTCTCTACTACCATCCTTCTCTCTCATTCTGGTAGTTTTCCTGGGTCCATTGACACCCCGCTTGTGGTTATGGAAGCCATTTCCCTCCTCTATGTGCTGATATTAAACTCTTAAATACTATCATGACAAGTGCCACAGCTTGGCATTACCTCATTACCATCCCTAGTAGTCTAGACTATATCTGTCTATATTAGGCTAATGCAGCTACCAATCAGGCCTTAATTTAATTTTCTAATCTTACATCGAATGAACCCATATAATCGTCCTGATCTAGACTTAATCTATATGTAACACATGTTCCTATTGGTTACAGGTTACCCTAGTCAACTATTCTACTGACAAGAGGGATGTGGTAGAGGTCGAGAATGTGCCCTTCGATCCCAGTTTGGGCAAACACACGGTACCTTTTACTGGTAAGTTCTCTCTCCCTATGCTCCAGTCCACATATGTAGTAATAATTGCTAGTGATATTAAATGATTATAGTTATATAATGAAAGACCTGAACTAATTAAAAAAAAACATCTAAAAAAAAGCTAGAACGCTTCACGTTTTTTTCTTTCCTTCCTTCTTTCTATATATATTTGGGGGATTCTTACTCCAAGTATCCCCCCAGGTACTTTCTACATCGAATCCTCTGACTTCAAGGAAGTCATGGAGAAGGGCTATCGTCGCCTGACTCCTGACCAACCAGTGGGCCTAAAGCATCGTGGGTAAGTGCTATATTGCCCAATCACTAAATACCCTTGGGAGAGATAATAGGGGTATGAAGAAGATGTGCCTGGTGGGACTGTATATTTTATAGTTAGTAACTAGGCTGAGTGTTGTGTGATCTATCGTTAGTATTACTAGTATTATTATTAGTATTAGTATTACTGAAATTGCTGAACACGAGAGAAAGCAAGTGAGGGTAGGGTATATGTCTATGTCTATTTAGATTAGGCTGGGATACTATATATAGGAGTATAGCTCCATGATCTTAGATTAATATGATGATCTTAGATTAATGATTACTCCCTCTTTCTCTCTCTTTATCTCTGTATCTTGTACACATCATACTTTCAGTGTATTTTCCTACCATTAATTATTAATTAACTCTACCCTATCATTATACAGCATTGTGATTACAGTCAAGGAGATGATTCGTGGTGAGAATGGTGAGGTAGTGGAGCTCATGTGTGAGTATGCCGAGGTGACCCCTGACAACAAGCCCAAAACCTTTATCCATTGGGTGTCTGAGCCCGTCCCATGTGAAGTTAGGTGTGTAGTGTAGTATAGCAATGATGTGTCAATTGCTTCATTGCACTGAAGTTCATTGGGTATGAGTATACATACCCTTATTATGATGAAGGCGACAAATGTAGAGTCTTGTCAATACATTGATCTATGTTATTCATTCTATTACCTATCTACCTACTTACCTACCTAAGTTCTGTCATATACCATCTCTATCTACATTACTTGTTTTTAATTATGATATATAGCGAGTCATAAAAGAGCACTTTACATAGCATACATACTGACAGAAGGTGGGGTCCAGGTTGTATGAGCCCCTGCTCATGGATGATAGTGTAGATGAGGGAGAGGAGGGACCCTCTAAGAACTTTATGGATAAGATCAACAAGAACTCCCTTAAGGTACTGGCTTAACCTATACTATAATACAGTATAGTAACTTACACTTATTCCTATTCTAATGTTATACTATACTCTCCTATGTACTACTATACCTATATACATCATGCCCCGTTTAGTATCTGAGTGTGTCATTGGAGTGGAGTATATCTGTAGTCATGATCTTATAGGAATGGTACATATACATGGATGTAGGTTTTATACACTTGTGTATATATAATATTGATGGGTTAGAATCACGTGGGGAAGGGTTAAGGAAGTGGGAGGCCACAAAAGACCATGTAAGAAATTGGCATAAAACACTGAAAAGATAGTCTAAATAATAAAAGCAACACTAATGGTGTAATAATAAGGTCTCTTTTATTCTTATGCAACTACAAATTGTTTAACAATATAGTGTGTGTATCTATGGTTAGCGTTCATTTAGATTAATAAATTAATTGCACCGATTAAAAATGATTTCTGATTCATCTCATCGGATTCATCTACTGGAGTGTTATTTTTTGGTGTCCATGTATATATAGATATATATAGTATGATCTGTACTTAGAATAATCAAACACTAATGGCAGATGGAATGTTATGAGCACTATAAATAAACAGCAATGGTTATAGTGGCCAATACAACTGACCATATTCTATTCCCTAAAGGTCATTAAAGGTGCCTTGGTAGACCCGTCATGCAAGGATTGCAAAGTTGGAGATAAGTTCCAGTTTGGTATGTATACCTCTCCCCCCTTCCCTCCCTCTTTATCTATGTGTTATCTACTTGACAGTTGTTCATTTAATCTTAAGAGCATTGTTAAAATAAAATAAAAATAACAAATAAAAAAAGGTATACAAAATTGTTAGCATCACATATCTTTAAAAAGAGTCATACTCATAATTAGAAACAATCAAGGATTCGGATATTAAATATGATCTAAAAAATAATAATAAACAGGAAAATTAAATACAGTCTATCACCAGCCTACTTTAAATAATAATACACATTGACGTTATGAAAAGCTTACATAAAGCATTTTGGATGACTATTTTGTAACTCTCCAACTAAATGTAAACTCTTATTTTACTTTACCCCTCTATCTTGTCACATGACAGTATTATCTAGTGCTACCTACAGATTTTCGTTCTGACTTTCAGGACAACTGAGACATATTTATCTCGCTCTAGATCTTTTGTAGTTAAGCCTATGATTATTAGCTAACAGAGCCCCTTCCTCCTTCCCTCTCCCTCCCTGTACATTAGAACGTAATGGCTATTTCTGCGTTGATCCCGACAGTACTGCCTCGATGCCTGTCTTCAACCTAATTGTAGGCTTGAAGGAGGACAACAAGAAGATGTAAGCTGAGCTTACAACTCACCGTTGAGTGTATTTGTGCTTTTATACATAGCTAGAATAGTAGTATGGGCAGAGATAACATTAGGTCACTAGTATCGTGATATAATTATCCTCTCAACTGCGGTCGGGACAGAGTCACACTGGGTGTGTTCTGGTATAGGTTGCTAGGCCGTTACATAGGGGCCAATCCAATGCGTTACTTATAACTTGACCAATACAAATAAAGCTGTAAATTACGGTACACTGGCAAGGTAACTCCAACAAATTATATAATATAACTCCGTGATCTATTGTATGTTTATGGCTTGCTCTGGGTAAGCCGAACTATATTATACTTTATATTTTAGAATTGCAATTGTACACTGGTATATACTTAAACAGTAAATCAGGGTACCCACGTTATTTGCCATCCAGTCCGTGTTATATATACCTTTTAATCTTCAATATGTGGATTATCAAAATATTCAATAAAAACTGAAAACAAAGATGAGATAAAAACAATAAGGCTACCCAATATTTATATAAAAACTTACCTTATAGTTGTTTTTGGTTTTCATTAAATATTTCGATGATTCACATATTGAAGTTTAAAATTCCTATTCTGAAGATAAAAAAGTATAGCTTTACTACCATATAACCCGATAGTATCTGAAATATTGTATTGCAAGCTCTGTTGTTATACAGAATATGCTGTATAGAGTTGGCAATATATCATCGAGTATTAGGTATGCTAATATAATTGCACTTGGCATAGTAATAGTAATGGCAATAATAATACTAATAATAATAATAATCTAACACTATATATTATTTCACCAAAATCTATATTATTGAACGAAGTCTTCCGCGAAGTTCTGAGGAACTTTTAGACCATTCTGTCACTCAACAAACCCCTGTTAGGCTTACGCCTCGTTACAATGGCAACTGTAATTAGTCCCATCATCCACCAACCCTGGTAGTTGGACTGAAAGCGCACATGTAAACCATTTTTTAATATGAAAATATCCATGTATGTACACATTTAACCGATATAAACCTACCCATTCATCGCTTCTACAACAATACACCCACACATCACACTGCCGTAAACTTACCTAATCCCACCTCATACATCTCAATCACCGCCTCAAAGACCTGCATAGCCATAACCTTGTATTACTGTGTTACATGCACTTGCTCGAATATAGCCTCAAAAGAGACTAGGCAGCTCTTCTATAATCTCCTGTCGTTACGCTCCTCCCAAGGTTACTTTAACCCTTTTCATATATATATGTGTCTGTGTATGTCTCTGTGTGGGTGCAGCTGATGCTAAGGGAATGAATAAGAGAATGAAATGTTGCAAAATGCATGTTTTATTATTACCTTTCCCTTCCCCTTATTTTATTTAATCTCTTCCCACGTGATAGTACCCTAGTACTCTTCTACAAGGTCAACTATTATTTTTATTCACCTATCCTTCTTTACCTATTCCACCTCCTATCCTTTCATGTTTTGTTCTCATAAATACTTTCTTCCTGTCTTTCTTTACCTTTGACCTAATAGGTCTCTGTAACCCTTCTTCCTTTTTCCCCCAGTTAATAATTACTTTCCATATAGGCTTATTAATACAATCTATTTCTCGGTCTGTTCCTTTCCAAGGCTCTTTATTGTTTCCTTTTATATTCTTTCCACTTTGTATGCCTTATTTTAATAAACGATGTATCTACGCTGACCCTTCGCCTCCTCCCTTCTCTCCACCCCTATACCTCATCCAAATCCGACACCCTCTCTCTTTCTTCTTTCCTCTCTCACTATCTCCTTCTATACCAACATGGACTTAGTATACCAAAGGTCGGGCCTCCTCCCCTCCCCCTGTAGAAGTGCAACCCATTGCAAAACGACTGCGAAGGACCCCTGGAAGAGAGGGAACCTCTACCACACCCCATACTATACTAAAGGGAAAGGAAAATGTAGAGTTGGTGAAAAAATGCAATAAATCTACGCCAGTCAAGATCAGAAATGATGAGATAGAGCTAAAGAAAGAGAAAGAGAAAGAGAAAGGGAAAGAGATAGACTGTATGATGGATATACCATACAAGGATAGGATGGGCCAATCATTGTTGTCACCTTGTACCGCCTCTAGCACCAACTACAACCCTGTCGTGATAAATACCCAACCAGTGTTCCTTCTAGCACACGGTGCCTTTTCTACATCTACACACCCTAATATGATTCGTTGGCGCGATGCCCTTATAAGGCTAGGGGCAGTGATGCAGTTCAATTACAAACGACCATATAACCTTATGGAGAGAATGGTAGCTACCCATGAGGTGGCTGTAGAAAGGTGTGTGAAAGAGTATAGGGATCGGCCTATATTCCTAGTGGGTAGGTGTATGTGTAAGGAGGGGAGGGGGAGGTAGGATTGGTATGTACTATTGGAGAAGGAGGAAAATGATGAGAGGGGAGAGGCACTAGTGTGAACTGAACATGGTCTGGAATTCTTTGTGTTATAGATTTAGGGCCTGACAGTAGATGTAATATATTGATATAGAATGGCGACGATTGGTTAGCATAAAATGTGGGCGGCTGCTTATTGGTGCTAGTCTTATCTCGTTCTCTCTTTTCGCCAATCTCTGCCTACCTCCTCTACCACCTTGACTATTCTTTTATATCCTTGTGGCTATTATGTTAATTGCTGCATAACATAAGGGTACATGTACATAGTTCTACCTATATTGACTTAAGAGTTACTATTCTTTTAACACGCCCATCCACCTTTATTATAATCCAGCTATATTACTAATATGTTTCATTAATATATGACTGCGTAAATGTACCTACACGTGCAAGACATATTATTCTCGCCCCCTCTCTTTTTCCTTTATTTTCCTCTGATTTCTCTTCTCTTTCACTGGCAATACTAACCTTATACGATAAACACGTTCGCTTACCATCCGCCCCCTATTTTGTAAATGTGTCTTTGTTATTGTACACACATACAGGCACATCTATGGGAAGTAGAGTAGCTGTGCATATGTGTAACAACGGGACCCTCCCACCCCAAGTTAAAGGCATGATTGCATTAGGCTACCCCTTGCAGCAGGTAGAGTATATATATATGCTTGTTTGTTTATATTTTATTTTGCGTACTTTATATTTTATAGTTTATAGTTTAAATTTTATAATTTATATTTGATAGTTTGCATTTTCTATATTGTATATTATATTTTGGTGTATAGCTTTAATATTATATTTTAGTTTGTTGGATTGTATATGGTGCTATTGTAGGTGTGTGTTTAGTAGAGCAGGTTAGTGTAGTCTACACGAACTGTAGTTGTAGTTGTAGTTATGATCGTGTGCATTTATGGTTGTATACTGTTCGATATATTCAGTATACCCTCTATACTTTATGTACTCTATATACCCTATATACTCTATACTCTATATACTTTATATACTCTACATACTCTACATACTCTATCTACTCTATATACTCTATATACCTTATATACTCTATGTACTCTATATACCCTATATACTCTATATACTCTATATACTCTACATACTCAATATATATGCTATATATATATTCTACTTATAATTAATACCTACTATTGTACATAGCGATTCTATTCTTTAAATAGCGCACTCCAATACAAATTACATAACCTAACCCTTGCACTATGGTCACCCATATATATATCTATATACAGAAAGATAATATAAGAGACGGCCCTCTGCTGGCTCTCTCTGCCTCGACCATCCCTCTCCTCTTTATTACTGGGACTAAGGACGTTATGTGCTCACCCTCTATATTGAAGAGGGTGAGGGAAGGAATGAAATCACGAACCGAACTAATGCTGGTAAGATGGCATAAGAGATAATATAGAAGAGAGAGGGAGAGACGGAATAGTTTACAGTAGGTAGAGATCAAATGTATTTGAGTGCATTATGACTTTTGTTTTTATTTTATTTTATTTTTACGTGTCTATTTCGTTTAGTGGTTGTTGTCCTAGGAACCAAATCTAGCATGATTCTACCTAACTATAATTTTTATTATTATAACCTTCCTATGCTCAAATACTTTGGGTAATAATGTATTGGATATTTTATATAGTATATATTGTTCTGTGTGGTGGAAGGGTGTAGAGGTGATAGGCACAACAAAAAGAATAATGATTGATACTGTTGGCAGAAATATTAATAAACTGGTTGATGGTAGGATAGGTTTGTCAGTAGGTTGCCATGGAGATTGAAAGAACTGCATGTTTATATAGAAAGATAGAGGTAGCCCCAACCTACTCCAGGCTAACTATGTGTAAGGACAGGTGGAGTGTGCGAACCATAGCCTGAAGACCACAAGGAAGGCCCTTGCACAATCTAACCTTGACAAGATGGTTAGTTACCTACCTCCCCCCTCTCTGCTTCTCATGTTGTGGTGTAGTGTTGGTGCTACTGTGAGTATTATTATTATTATTATTATTATCTCTATGATTATTGGTGGTCATGATGTGGATGTGGTCACTATGGTTACTGCTCTCGCTGGTGCAAATGGTAATGTTCTTAGTGAGGTTATTAGGGGTGTCCATGGTACTGAACTTATTGTTAATATTGTTTGTCTCCCCTCTTACCACACCTTATCCTCTTATAGGTACTGGAGCGAATTGAGAGCTTTGTTGAAAGCGTTCTCTGACCTAGATCACCTTGTGATATGGCGATATGGCGCTATTGATATGATGATATCTTAAATATTACATATTAAATATAGTGAAGAAGCCACCTTCATACATGGAAAATACCACCATAACCCTCTCTTGGACGACCTCCTCTTTTATGTTTAGGTTTGAAAAAATTATCAGGCCTAAGATATTAATAAAGCGTTTATAATAATAACTATTTTATACTTGGATAATGTAAGCAACGAGTATAATAGGCTGGTAGGATGGCTCGAGTCTAGTTATTAAGGTGATGTACCTCTGGAAGAGAATAATCAGCACTACTAATACCTTTGTTTCATAACAAGTCAATAGGACGAGGCAGGATATCGTACATGTACATGTATTTATGCACCCTAGGAAAAATCATATTATTTCTTTTTTTTTTCTTTTTTTTTTTCAATGCTTCGAGTTCACTCTGCTTACAGTGTATGTAAGTAACCATATCTCAAAAGAGAAGATGTATGAGGCCCAACCTCAAACTAACTTGTGTAGTAGCTAAGGATATAATAACGTTTAAAATGGAAAACGACGTATATATACAATATACTTCCCTTAGGCCTTGGCCAACAAAGTATGGTTGGTAGTATTAATGAACCTTCCTTCTGTTAACTGAATTACAAACTAGAGATCGAACAGATTTAGTACTAGTAGTAGTTGGCCTGAGTGGCGTTAATTCTGATTGTTCGTTGTCTGTCTGTATTTTTTTTTTCCTTCCTGGTTTAGGAATAGCAAATATAATAGATTTGTTAATTGGATTTCTATGAAGTACTCTGCTTTATACCCTATACCCTATAATCCTGACCTGGCAATAATTTCCTAAAGGGAAATACATAAATCTCGTTTTAGCGCCCGCCTGACATTTTTTTTCCCAGGTAAGAAGACTCGAAAGTTTAGCCCTCCTGCCCTGCCCGGGGTCCCGCGGGGCGGCCGCCCCGGCTCCTGTCCTGTTAACTCTTTCTTAGTCTCTCTTCTATTCTCTTTCTTAGAGATCGAGCAGATTTTATACATCCTTAACCAAAAATACTGAGAAAGAGGGCTTCAAGCTCAACATTAGAGCTAAAAATGATTAACAAATAAATAAAAAATGTTTAGGCAAATCTGAAGAGCAAGCAAAAACAACTCAAGAACAAAAAATTCAAGATTTAAAAACAAAATTGAGGTTTCAGTTAGTAACTTTCATGGTACCAGATTACCAATTATTTTTTATTTTAGAATAGACAGGAGGAGGGCACACGAGCGCAACTCGAGAACTCAGAATTCTAACACAAGAAAGAAAAAGCTCCAACTTGGAACTGTATTATTCTAGACAAATGAAAGAGTATAACGTACAAACGCAATCCAAAAATACCACAAAAACTAATAAATAATAACAAACATAAAAAAAACGCTGTTATTACTCCGTAATCATTCTTTAAAAGAAAATATCTTAAAATTTAAGCAAATAAAAAAGAAGGAGAGCGCGCGAACGCAACTCCCCCACTAACAAGAATTACAACGTCCAGTCAGACACTTTGGAATGATGGTGCAAACCGCCCGGCCGCAGTGCAATGGCCAGGCCTGTTCACAGAGTCACCGCCTTATTGATCACGGTTGGCTCCCGCCCAGGTAAGTATGATT
>NAOQ01000132.1:105208-121855 GCA_002751075.1 Ichthyophonus hoferi | reverse complement strand
AGGATGTGCCTAATTTGGCGAAGTCTTGGTGGGATTTTGTCCATTGCGATTGTGGGCCTTTTACATAATCTATATATTATTGGTCAGTTTATTGTACCTAGGTTTAGATGATGTAATGACGTATACACTTTTGATTTAATATTTGATTATAGCTACGGTAGAATTGCTAGTTAAGAGTAAAACTCCTTTCACCGCTAATAATTGCAATGTGACAATAAAATCGATGGATTTGAATACCTCATTCAAACACGGCCTCCAGAGTAGCCCTAAAAGACTCTAAGGGCAGAAAGTAACCTGATTGTGACTGTTCCTGGGAGGGAGGCACATTTTATGAGTGCAACCTAGTGAATCTGGGATAAGCTAATCTTTTCCATGTAAACTTAGATTCACGATGGTTCTATTCAGCATCTACGCAACTTAAATGGAGTAAAACTTAAAATTCTAACAGTCATGTGATCGAAGATATGTTCTAAATAAATCATGTTACTACTTCTTAGTATGGAGGGAGAGGACATCCCCATCTAAGCCTATCCTTTGGTCCGTGAGCGGAAGAAAGAAAACTTATGTTGTTCTTTCCGCGTAGTGAAATGCAGTCATTTTAAATTCTGGCACATTGCTAGTGCTTTGGTTGTGTCCAGGCCAGTGGGTCCTCAACGTCAGGTTGTAAATGTTGATCGGGCACTTGGCTTCATTTCGCTTGCACAGAATGAAAAATACCTCAATTATGATTAATGTTCAAACATAATTATCACCTGTTTTCTTTCTTTTTTTTTCCTCGACACTTCAGGCATGTAATTATCTGTGTTCCCCCAAGTAAAAGTACGTACTGATACTTGGGTACTACACTGTATATATGCTAAACTGCAATATGTGGTTTTAAATTTTGAGGTTGATTTTGGCTTTAATATATTAGATTAAAGTGATAAACCTTGTGTTTCATATAAAAGTTGATTGCATCGCGTACCGAAGAATGGATTTTGTTGACAGCTCATACTAAGTAGTAAAAGGATTTTATTTAAAGCATTTTAACGGTTTTCGACCACAAGCTCTTTAGCCTTGGGCTTTTCGGCCATTACTAATGAACTGAGTTGGCGTCATATAGTCTTCCGCCGGTGTGTTGACCTGTCAATAATCTAATTATCCCAAGATAAATCAAATAGGAAATGAAACTATTGGATCTATTTGATCTATGGTGAGATCCATATTTAAGGCAGCGAGCCAATCAGTATACTAATACTGAGATACCGAAAGTAAATATCCATTTTTAAGTATTGTACCTCCAAATAGAATTTAAGAACCTTGCAACCATAAATTATTTTTAGTTAAGATTAACCAATCAAATAGCGCAATACGAGGTCAATGACTCTGTCATTAATAATAAAAAATAATCCTAATTACTAGCTTAAAATTACAACAATATGGATTATCAGTGTGGAGAAAACACGGGAACTTTTTATGATCGAATTTACAAGTCCTCGTCGTCGTCGGGAAGCTGAGTCTGTTGGGCGATCTGGAGGTCCTTCTCGTACTCGGCCAAGAGGGCGGGGTCCACGGTCACCTCGGGAGGAGCCAGAGCGGGAGAGGCAACAAACTCCAGGTTAGGATCACCACTGAGTTTGCGGGCCAACCAGAGGAAGGGCTTCTCGAAATTGTAGTTGGACTTGGCTGAGATATCATAATACTACGGGGTAAAGAAATAGGTAGGTTTGGGGTTAACGTTGGGCTACAGTCTGGTCTATTCTGGCTGGGATTATACTCTTGCTATTGTTCCGTCAAAAGATGGTTTAAAATTAACTAAATTTAACTCAATATGTGACAAGACAACTCAATAGGCAATGGAGGCTAATATAAAAAATATTTAGCATATACGTATATATATATATATATAGTTATATTTAACTGATAATAGTATCCCAAACTTACCCAACCCATCACCAATATATATGCATACAGCTAACACAGTTTGTGAACACGAACATACCTGGAGGTTTTTCTTCCTGTGGAAGGTAATGTTCTTAGCCTTGACCTTTCTATCCTTAATATCCACCTTATTACCACACAGGACAATGGGGATGTTCTCACATACCCTCACAAGATCACGATGCCAGTTGGGCACGTTCTTGTAGGTAACACGAGCAGTAACATCAAACATAATGATAGCACATTGGCCCTGAATATAGTATCCATCACGGAGACCGCCAAACTTCTCCTGACCAGCAGTGTCCCACACGTTGAAGCAAACGGCACCACGGTTGGTGTGGAAAGTCAAAGGATGCACCTCAACACCGAGTGTGGCTACAAATCACACAGGATTGTTAGCAAATATTAAACAGTAAGAGCTTGTGCTGCCATCAACGTAGTCTCTTATAAACACAGTGTAGCCATACTCACAGTGTGTGCAAATTCCAAGAGCCTATTAAAAATTGGAAATTTGGGATATTGGGGGAAAAATAGGTGCATACTATAACTAAAATAAAAACTAATATATGCTTACTAGAAGCAAATAATAATAAAAAATAAAAGGAAGAGGAGGCATAAATGTAAATAAATGTCTATATCACGATAATCTACATCTATGGGGTGCTTCCAATTCAACTACTAATCCAATAATATTTTAACTACACCATTTCCATAATCTAAAGTAACTATTAATATTGTGGTCTATCATAGGCCCTCCTATACTATATCCATGAAATAATGTATACGAAAAACCAACATATAAGTGTTGAATATATTTTAGAAAAATGTGCCTCAAAAAGGCGTAAGATTGGAGTCAAATATTCAAAACAAAAAGTAATATGCTTATATGTACATGTACATGACTAAAATATATGCAAGCTAACTTAATCTACCATTATGAAGAAAGCCACACGAAGGGTTGCACACCTTAAACTTCAAAAATATCAAAAGCGCACATAAATTTCAACAAATTAACAAAAATACACCATTATTAAAAAATATTAAACACTTTCCCACATCTAATTACAGAACCCCTGGCTTTCCTTTATAGACAGACACTTTTACACTCTAATAACTACATAAAAAAAAACATTATAGTATTATCTTCACTGATAAAGGCTTGCATAGTATAAATGAATTTTTATAACAGTGAACATGCGGTTACCATAACGGTCAATGGAGGGGGAAAAAAATAAGTAAACAAGGAATGAATTTGAAGAAGAAAAAAATATTGGTAGTTTTCTCAATGGGACAGACCAAAATAAAAAACTATGAATCTTATAATTCAAATTGGCTTACCGACATAACGCTTCTCGAACTCTCCTGTCAAGTGACGCTTGACGAAAGTGGTCTTTCCGGTACCACCATCACCGACAAGCACAAGCTTGAACGTGGGCATGCCTGGTTCGGTCTGGGGACAACATAATGTACGGTCAGTATGTCAAAGAGAACGACGAGCGTGGCCAAGCTTATCCTTCTACAGATTTATAACTACTAAAAAAATGTGTGATTGGCCATTGAAAGTTGTTGCGTCGAAACAATGCTAGGAAAAAAAAATAAGCATGAGAAGTAAAAAAAAAATGATATTTATGCAGAAAAAAAATGTGATCAAATTAAAATGCTATGTTGGACTAAAAAGTGAAGCAATAAGTATTATTGATAATGGATTCGGATAGATTGAAACAAATAAAAACAGATGCATTACCATCTTGCTACTTCCTAGACTCGCTACAGTAACTAAATCCACATGTTCGTACCCCGTCTTCTATTTTATCGCCTACCACCATCCCGCCATTCTCAATTTCAAATTCATCTCCACCAATAGTCTGGTGTGCTGATAGAGGTGGTATCCAATAGGATAAGGGCATATAGCATGTGATAGGTATGACGGTTAGATGTGAAGCGCAATGAAAACAGCATGAACCATTGGAAGCTCCTACTTTATATTAATTATCTCCCCAAGAGGGGTCACAATAATGTATGGTTTTTTAACCTAAAATAACTATTTTTTGTTAGATTTTGACGTTCTATCGTTACGATGGGAGTTGTATAGACGTCAATATCTACATAATATCATAAAATATTGTAGGACCAGTTATTATCGCTCGCTAAACTAGAAATTCTCCCTTAAACCAGTCAAACACAGCAAGGGCTACCTATCAGCCCCTTAATGAAGAAATATATATAAATATATGCTTTTGATATATTAAAAAAGTGCTACCTCGGTTGTAAATTGCTAATGTCACTAACTAATTTTAGCTTGACCTAAATTATATTTTACTAATCCGTAGGTGGACTACATTAGCATTATCTTCATGGCTAAGAATAAATGATTCCATGCAAGCACAATTACTATTGGCTATAGGGTTATAATTGTATCAAAAGTTACTAATGGTGTGAATCTATTCACATTTCTTTAGCAGTAAACGAAAATGCTAAAATTATGAAATAATACTTATATATATTATCATTTCAAAAAAAAAAAATTTTTCAACCCACAATTCAACCTCTTACCTTCAGATTGTACTTGGGTTGAGTATAATAATTCAGCCCGGGTGACCTTGGTACTTGATTGGATCAACTAACTATTTCTAATGCTAGCCCCGCGAAAAATACTTTTTCAAATCACAATAACAGATAACTATAAAATACGTGCAAATTTCCGTGCTTTAAACTCTAATTGAACAAATAGTATGACCCATTTATATATGAAATGACTAAAATACTACATAGGCCTGGACTGACTTTAATGTGTAATTGCATGCGACTATATGACATTACAAACATTTTCACAAGTTGACCAACCTGACAAACCGCCTCATTAAAATCGCATTCCAATAAGACGTGAATTTTATCGGCTGTTGCTAAACTACAATTAAATCAATAGCCATACTAGCCTTGAAAACTACATTATTGGATTGACTATGTTAAATATAAGTACGTATATAACATAGACAAAGTAACTATAGTTATAATTCTGTAGTTAACTAATGCTGGGTTCTGCAGTATTCTGTATATAAAATACAAATTTGAAAAGTGTAAAAACGTTCTGCCAGAGATATATAAATCAGGGACTCCTGATTCGCTAATGGTTCATTTAAGACTTAGTTAACCATTTTAATTAAGTTCGGGTTTTGTGGCTTTTACTTGGCTATTTGGTATTTTTTTTAAAATGCATTTTTAACGTTAGTTAGTCGAATAAACAATTCTACTGGTAAATCTGGTAAATCCTTTATGTGACAGAGTGACTACATGTATTTAGTGGCTCTCGTTTATCAACCTTCCTTCATTACTCAAAAAAATCTGAAAAATCTGTGGGAGTTTTGACTTGTGCACAATTACTTGTTTTATATTATCATGCAGGTCAATTGCGGTTAGCATCTGTATAGTTGTGTTCATTATTGTAAATGGAGCTGATTGTAAAGATTATTATTAGTTAATCCAACTCACAATATGTCACAGAGACCCACTAGAATTGTCCGATCTTATCGCAATACTTAAATCTTATGGTGTCCATATTTAGATGGCGAATTAACCGATTTCCTCATTGATGTACAGGTGTTCATATACCGCATACTATGACAAAATTGATCTATTTATTGTAGGAGCGTATTCAATTAACTAAAATAAGACTAATCATTACATTACCGCTTGTTATCAAAGATCGACCGAACTATGAGTTCATTCGCAGCTAACAATCTTGTAACAGTCTAGATCCAAAAGTTGATACTATGGTAGGTTCTTGTAAAATCACCGTCAACACCAACTGCCCAGTTATTGAGTAAAAAGATATCATCATCACTCTAATTAAGATGTGCTAAACCTCTTTAAGAATTGTTACATTGCTGTATTCAAGCGGTTCAGTGATGGATAAATATTGGATGCAGACTGGTATCAAAAGGATCCTGTCATTTATTTTTATGTGAAAATACCAGTCTTCAAATCGATCACCGGGGCAAGATACTCTTAACCTTTTATATTAAAAGATACAAAGCGAGTAAAAATAATCACGTTAACAATCTCATTTATTGTGAGCAGGAATGACCAAGGTGTATTGTACCAGTAGTGCTACACTTAATTCAACTAGTGATTAAAATTTGTAAAAGATATGATTGGATCTTGTATCATGGCTAACCTACCCACACAGATACCTAAATCTAGATATATTATTACCTGATCATTAAACAATAGTAAGAACGACTGTATATATGGTGTAAATTGAATGAGTAGTAATATAAAGGAATATACTATTCAAGTGTAATGAAAGCTTTGCTTTTAAATGAATTTAATAGAAGTGAGAATGTTTTAGCCTTAGATTAAAGCATTTATTTTTGTTCCAAATATGTGAATTTTTGAGAGCAAAGGTGCCTTGGCAGTCTTACAATGCCATCATATACATACATTAGTAACTTACATGACCCCAAGAACATCTCAGTACTTTCATTTATCAGCTCATTAACAGCCTCCCAATAATGTCTACGTAAACTTTTATCTGACCACATTGTTTCTAGAATTTTGCACTACTATAATCTAACAAATAAACAGGTGAATTTAGTATATTCTCCAGCCAGGGACTGCAAATAGATATTCTATAGGGTTCTTGAACTATTCTAACTATTTCTCTTCTAATTCTTTTATAAACGTAATAGTTATAGTGTACATAGTTACCTTGAAGGAGACTAGCACAGGCTTTTCTTTTTTTGAGAAATTACACAACTTTAATGACTTGACAGTCCCTTTCAGGATTGTTGGATTAATTAAAAATTAAATGCAATTAATATGCTGTTAATCATAATTTTAATTTTGATTAGTATTTAAATGGTGAGTAATTCCAGGATCGATACTTAGTCATTCTGTTACAGAAATGTTACCTAAGATGTTTGTTAATCTTTATATCTGGATTACATAGGATACTACCAGTGATTTGATGAACATTTCACTTCTTCCTTTTTAGTTGTGATTTCTATTCAACACTAAACTTTGAGTGCATGCTTCTAAGGTTTCTAATACTTTCTTTCATATATTACTCGTGCTAAAATATATTATATTTCAGCTTACTCATTAATCATAATTAAGTAATACAACATGATTTTGTTCAGATTAATCAATTTTTATATTATTTTCATACTGAAAATTTGATATATATATGATAATATACTCTCTTAACTCTCTTAGTGAGTAGTTAGTCAATGTCAGTGATGTTATATATATTTAATCTACTTTATTTACACTAATTGTAGATTCTGATAGCACACCCATATACTGCAATTCTATTCAATTAGAGTTTCATCTTAGCAATTCACTTTCAATCCTCTATAGCATTCTCAGAACCATTTAGCAGAGCTGAAATACTTTAACACCAATTATTTGTTTTTCATTTGAGTTTTACTTATGCACTAGTATGGGGATTGATTGAATCATATGGACCACTGGCGGTGTATTTTAAGTTAAACTAAATTAGTTTCCTATATCTATTATTAGTTAAATGCCTTAACAAGAGATTCTTAGGATAAACTTCGGAAGAATCATTTTTAACGTCTATATATAAGTAATAAAGTTTTATTTTTACTAAGAATATCTAATAGTAAGTATTGCACTGCTAAAGTATTGAGTTTTACATAAAGGTCATTACTACACCACTGAATAACTAGACATATGCTCTAAGTAAGGCAACGTTTTTAATCTACTCATGATATGTATATATGCTGATAATAGCACATATAATAACACCTAGTTATGACAGAGAATAGTCCAACACAGGTGCTTCCATGGGCTCATATGCTGGGCAATGGGATTCACAGCCCAATTTTATCACTTTAACCTCTCCCCTTTATGGTGTTGGAGACACCTTGCTCAATCTTTGCCATGGAGGAAGCAGCAATATTAATAATAACAACTGAGGGGTGCCTCCCTCATCTGACGGAGAATATTTTGTTCCTTCACACCAGGTACATTCAAGAAAGTTAATAGTAGATGCTGCAGAATCCGAATCATGGTCGGATGCGATATTCGTCAACATATACCCTCATAATCCCAACAGGCCTTTTACCACACCAGGTCAGATTCTTATTCCTTCCTGCAGTGGGCTGAAGTCTTCTATGGATTTTGTACTACCCAAGGAATGCTAGTTTCAGCGGACAATGACCCAGTAATGGATATTTATCATGCTGTCTACCGGACAAATATCCCCTCAGTCAGGGAACTTAGCCAGATATTATTTCATGTGCCTAGTGGGTGCTGAGGAAAAGGTGTACACGGGTCCCCTGATGTCAATGAATGGGCTTTTGACAAGTTTTCGAAGTTCAAACACTACTTTAGAAAAATGTCCAATACTATGGTCAACCAGTTTTTTGTCAATTATACTACTATTTACTTTTTGCATGGAGAAAAAGGGACACAGTTTCTCATCTGACTCTGAATTCTTGCCATATGTCATGCTAACACTCTACACCAGCCCTTGGTGTCTTCCTTGGTTGTCAGGGCATTCATCCTTTGGCATTACAGATCAGAATACTATACAGGTTTGAAAAACTTGAAAACCATGTTAAATTTCCTAATAACCTAGGATATCCTCTTTTCAATGATTACTAATTTGGATGTTGATAGCAACATTGGTCAGAGGAATAAGAGTTTCATTCCTGTTGATATTTATCTGGCTTCCTACAATCATTCATATCAGCATAATGATGTTACATGTTACATTGTCAAACGACAGACAGGATGATAAGTACAACAAGGACTTCTCAGCCTCAACTGGCACACTTCTTGGCAATTCCATCCTGACCATCCAGGAATCCGAAGGGTCCCAACTTTGAGAAGTCATTTCCCCCCAGCACCAAGAAGACAACTTTGGTGGGTGTCACTCATATTTTGTGGGCCCACAGGAATTATACAGTCTAGAAAAGGTTGGATTGCATATGTTATAGTACATAATTTGATAGGGTGGGTGTAATGAATGTAATTAGAGATATGTCTATGTTTGTAATCTCTATGTTATAGTCTATGTATATGCTAACAATATTATATTACTGCTGTACTCCTATATAGTCATAGTATAGTTACAATTACAAATTATTATTGCGGGCATGGAATTGGTAATATTGGCTGATATAGGCAATAATGGCCCGTTTTATCTCCGTGTTTACATTTTAGTGTCTTGAAAACAGTCCTATTGAGTTACTCCTATCCGACCAATATCCAATTGGAGGGCTAAGATTCTTGGAGATTTGACGAGTAAAAGTCAAAACGTCTGCGACAGTATCAGCTCATCTTCAATATTAATGGTTAGATGAGTTTTACAAGTAGGGTACAACAGAACAAAATAAGTCGTATGCAAAGTAGCAACAAATAAGTTTAAAACCGTAAACACTAATTCAATCAAGCATTTGAATAACTAGCATACTATATAGGTGGTAAGGCTCAAATAATTCTAACCTTTTAAACATGGCATGAACAGTTACATTTTCTTCCTAAACGGTTGCTCACATATATGGCCTAGAGACACAGGAATTAATAGGATATGCATAGGTAAAATTGTTTTGAAGGATAAAATGGATGGAGAAACGGGCTCCAATAGCACATTTTTAAATTGGACAATTAAGAGATTTTATCAAATACTGCAGACGTTAATTGTAATACTGTCCTTGTGTATGTCATGCTTATTATATACATATCTTTATCGAGCCACCTAGAACAGATTGCATAATATAAAAGGACAGCGGAAGCAATGGAACTCTTCCAGTACGTGACTTAATACCCCTGCGTGCATCCAACTACTACAAAAAACATTTAGTGCAATGTAGACCCAACAAGTTACAATATACAATAATGATGGCATGCTTGTACACAAAAAATAATAATAAGATAGTCATGTATAAAAAAATCTTAGGCTGCATCAGTTTTATTGATACAGGCAAGAGTATAAGGTGTGAATACATATGATTCTAAAATATATTGAAATGTACCAGTTCCTAGGATCGTCGCCAAATGACGTGCTAAATAAAGGCCAGTAAGGGCACACATATCTAGTATGATATATAGTAACTACGATTACATGTGCAAGATACAATGAAAGATAACCAAAAGAAAAGGCAAAAGTATGAATTACCTCTTAATAATTTTTCTACTCAATGCCCATTTACACCCCCTAAAGTGTCTTTAATTAAAAAGTCGTAAATATCACCAACCCTCTATGTCGACAACAACCTCTTCATTACTATAAGGTGGTAATGGCTAAGATCCATGTTTGAGAACCTTGCAGAAGTAAGTACTCCCACATTATGCAAGTAGTTTGTGTACCTCAACAGAAAAAAAAGTTAAGTCTGATAAAAAAGGTCCTAGGCGCTCAGAATCTCTCGTTTATCCTACTGGCCACAGTACGCATGTGTCCATAAACCTTGCCTGGAGGGCTTCCTGTAGGACAGAGAAAATGGCATCAGAAAAAAAAAACCGATACCATTTACACCATCTCCATCCCCATTATTGACTTTCAGTATACTCCCCAATTAAGTTTTGGCACGGTTATTTCTCTATACACTGCGCACATACAGCAAAAACATACAGCAACATAACTCACTAACGTCAATCTGAAAAAGCAAGTATAGTTCAGAGAAAATAGTTATACAGCTCAAAAAACAGAAAATAAATATAAAGACATATCCTGAGAACTTAGCCTACCTAGAACAAGATCGCAGATAGCGTCACGTGCAAGCTTGATGTTTTGGAAAGATCCAAGGACATGAATGGTACTGTAGGCCAACATGTCAGTACATCGGTGGTCATACATGATGGGTATCCACCACACTCTTCATTGTAATACTAAATTTAAAAAGTCAAATGCCATTGCTTTATCTGAATTCCTCATATACCCGCATCTATATAACCAGTAGGTAGATATATGCACAAATTAAAAATTAAACAGTACCATATACTACAACACCAGGGTCAGACCAGAATACGTATAAACCCAATAAACCCATATATATACTAAGTCCGAGACAGCTGCTAAAATATTAGATAACTTTGGCAAATTTATTCCATGGCTTACCCAATGAGATTAATTTGATAACAGATGCAACAAGGACATACATGCTTACCATGCTGGGCCACAAGATAAACCACATCTATTAAGATCTTTCTATGAATGACGTTCTGAACTACCACGTTAAACACAAATATCAACAAGCACCATAAAAAGATCCATATTGGTTATAAATATACAGCCACGCTTTGGGCTTTACTACATCACTTATGTCTAGCGTGCTCTACGGGTTTTGACAAAAGAATCCATATAAAGCATTACCTGTCAGCAAGCACAATACGGGTCCTGGTTACGTTCTCAATTGTGTATCTGGTACGACCACCCTTGCCGGCAATACGACCAATAGCACGAGAAAGATGATCGCCCTTCAAGGGCTTGACTGTAATAGAAAGATAGATGTGGGATAAGTAGAGTATCCCAACCAAGTTGCATTGAACAAGCATTTCAATTTACCTCCCTCCCATCACCCTCCAATCATATTCCTACATTCCTTTCAAGCATACCGACTGCAGTCAACCATGGCAACTTCAAAATCAATAATTCCCCGAAATCATTATAATAAACAACCAGAACAAGCTGTGAGACTAAAACATAGTAAAAAAAGAACTAGCTTACCATCCTGAATGTCAAAGGTGTCAATGTACAAATCGTCTAAACGTAGAATGGCCATGGCATCCTGTAAACCACCACTAATTAGTCCAAGTTGTGTTGTGACCATAAAGGTCATTTCATTTGTCTGATGAACAGTGATAGCTACAAGGCGGTGTAGGCTTATAAAAAATATGGTTTAGCATTCAAAGGGCCTGGTGGTTGGGTAATTGTAGATATATATCTCCTCTTATACTTATTTAGTCAAATGACTGGTAAATAAAAACACTTACATCAATGTCAAAGCCCAGCATAAAGGCTTTCACAAAATCGGCAGCCTTCTGCAACGCAGACGTATCTGTAGTATGTGGTGATGTCTGTAGGGCGTCCATCACCGTCAGTAACCTCACAGCCATGTAGCTTTACAATTAAACGCAATTTTGTAATACGTAATACATACACATCAATATACCTGTATACCTGTGCGTACCTATGAAGCACTCAAGAACGCCAAAGCTATAAAATAAAAAAACATAGCTAATTTTTATAAATATATCTATATGTATAATAGTATAGAAGGCATCTGTACTCACTCTAACGTCAACTGTCTTTGACTTTAGGTTCATTCTAACTTGCAGCTTAAGGTGGCTAACCAAAGGGGCGTAGATTTTCATCCAGCTGTTCTTTAAGGGGGCAAAACGGTGGGCGGGCACGGCGATTTTTCGCATCAAAATTTTCCCTTCCTGTGTACGAGACAGAAAAAAATAAATACAAGTAGAATACATAAACGTTAACCTACCGATCTGACAACCTGTCCATGAGTATGAGGAGGACTGCCTGCGGCTATGTTGTTCAATTCGTGCTTGCAAAGTATATATAAATAATAAAATATGGTGTATGCTTTGACTGTATCTATATGCAGAGGTGGCAGCCGGGTATTTCCTACAGTTGAAAATTATATATCTCTATGAACCAGGATAGTTTCTTAATATAAGACAGGCTATTATGTATTTGTACCTTTATACACAAGCAAATGTGGTTTGGGTAATAACTTTTATATGATAAAATAAATGTAAATACATCTCCTAGATATAGTCATGTAAAAATACCATTCACGTGTGCTGTTTATGTTGTTCGAATAAATAGTAAGGTAGTACCTGGATTCATGAACTTATAAAAAAATAACAGCAAACACCGCCACCATCACATCACACCATACGTAGTATCCAGAACGTTAAATATACTCAGAGTTCAGATATTCACGCAAATATATGTAATAAACGACATTGTAAATAATTGTGTATGCACTCACACTATACGTTTACGTACAGAGAGTTCAGCCGCAGACAAGGCCTCAAACTGGGGCTTCTCCACCTCCATAGCCTCACCAGTTGCCTCGGGGTTAATGGTGTTCTGGGCAGTCGCCTGAACCTGGCTTACATCAATAACTTCAACATCCATATCTGCGGTTATAAATATATTTCCGAAGTTATTCTAACAACACCCTATGTAACACAGTAACAGGTTATTAACCTGGCACATGTAAGTACTAGCAGTCGGTCAGATCTCAGGTGCACGTGTGCGACTTGAGAGCCGACACTCTAACTCCATCTATATTCTAGGGGGAGTCGGGTCGGATTAACTGGCTCGATAGATCTGGCCCGTATAATCTTTAGCCCAGTTTTCTACCATATCATACCTATTATAATCGTTGCTTATTAACCTTACTTACCATACTATTAGTTTTTCCACAAAACTGATTCGTTGCATTTTATTTTTGGTACAAAATTTCTTTTTTAAAAAACACACATGATTTTATAATAAAATGCGTGTTTTACAAATATTGTACAAAAGTATTTTTGTGAATTGTTTTCACATTCTTTCTCACTGCATCTACAGTTTGAGCTCGACTTCATCAACTCCTTAGGTTAGGCAAATTCTTTCTTATCTCTTTCATCAAACAGGCATGATTGGCTGCAAAAGTTCCAAAATCCGTATAGGATGGCATGATACAGAATAGTGAGGTCATATAAAATAAGTATTTAGCTCTTTGATGGAGACAAGATTCAATTATTGGCCGATTTGATCTAGAATTAGTGGTATTATATATTCTGGGTCCACGTAATCTGTTTTACTCGTGTATAAAATAGTAAGTGGGCAGGCCATTTCAGTACCATCCGTCTATATCAATCCATTTTGTCCTATCCCTCTCTCATTAGCGATACTTTCTCACGAAAGACATGACTAGATGCTTACTTACTTAATTGGATATTCAAGGTGGGGAAAACACTTTTTGCCATGGGGTTGTCCAGTCACTGTATCGTCAGAATACTATGGATTTGACCTTATCTAAATAAATGAAACGGATGGATCGCTGGGGGGGAGGAGGACTGCATGCTTACCGGTGGATATTCCAGGAGATCAAATCAGGATCCAGATTTATATCACATATATTCACACGTACATATAAATGCACGACAGTTATACATATCGCTTTACTATTATACATATGATAAACATACTTGTTTTTATAAAAAAACATGCAAAAACCAATATTTTTATATAAATATATATGCATGTATATGCACAAACACACCATCGTTTTCATGGGCATACAAGTTTATGAGCACATATATACACCAAAGTTCATATCTGCATATACCATTAGATTAGTCTAGTAGTAAGACATCATACTAGTTCGAAGTTACGATGGGAAGAGCACTAGAGTCAATTCTATAAAGACCCTGCTTTTAGATTAGCCAACCTAGTATATAGTGTATATAATCGGTCTACATGTATTCTATAGGCTGTTTAATTCTTATTACCTACTGGTCATGTGCATTGACTCAAAAAGGTGCAGGATAATGCAGATTATAGCATTATATCAATATTTGATATTTTCTGTATGTAAACATCACAAAATTCATTACAATTCAATAGATTCAGAATTTTTCTTTTTTTTTTTAAAAAAAAAAGCGAAATATCAGGGTTTTTAGTGTTTTGTATTATAGACTTCAATATAATTATTAAAAATTGCCACTCGGTAGTCTATTATATACTATAGACAACAGACAGAATGTGGCCATACAGCTATCTAATTTTAAAACGACAAATGTCTAATTAGCAACTGGCTTAAAAGGAAAAGATATTATGTGCAGCGCAGATAAATGAATGACAGATACCATTTGTATTATATTAGATTATATATATAAATTATTTTGTTAGAGCAATTAAGGGTATGTTGGTCTTGACATTGCATATTTTTCAATTTTAAACTTCCCGCCTACTTTATACTCATTGGTATTTAATAATAGAAACATATAGATGATTCGCGATTAGTAGCCAATAGAAACATTGTTTAATTGAAATAATCCAATAAACGTACGGATTGTAAGAGATCCAGTAATAATAATAATAATAATTATATTGTGTATTGTTTTGACATTTTGGCCTACGTTTCCTACAATAAACTTCAATACTAACATTAAAGTTTGTTTTGACAGGCTCACTTGTTCTAGCAAGTTAAAAGTAACAACAATATGGAGATGGAGGCATTTAATGTTATTAATAAAGCCGAAGAGGACACTCCTGAGGCTATAGCCAAAGCCACGAATATTTTGTGCACTTTCAATAAGAAACATGAGCAGACGTTTAGTTTCAGTGATAAAGGATACGAAATACCAGTCAAGATAGCTTTTATTGAAGTGAGGAGTCTGTGGGGAGTCGATGTTGTCGAAGTTTTTGTATATTTTCAGAGCTTGTCTGTTTATGTACATTATTTACAACTGCCTATATACTCAATATTAAGAATGTGTGTACGTATATGCGTGCTAGTTGTTGTAACCATAAGCAGTTGTTGGAAAACCTTTACTCCACACTTATGTGTTCTATGGCTCGTTTTTCTTGTTCCTACATATTTACCAATACACAATAGAAATTTTGGGATTTGCATACAAATTAATACAGATATGCATGCATATATGCAGACATACGGGAAAATGGGGAAAGATAATAGTGGTTCATATATTAAATTTTTTTATGGGGAGTAAGAGGAAGAGTTGAAAGACAAACGATAGGAGCTCATGTTTGTGGTTTTTTTTTTTTTTTCAAGGATGGGTGTGTGAAAGGGCATGAGAGAAGACAGAAACAAGGAACAGATAAGGAATAACGAAAGAATGGAGGGGACGGCCAATAAGCATGGAAAAATATATACAATATTTCCCCACAGCTCTACTTGTTTCTCAACCTTAAATCCTTTACATTTCTGGGAATGCTAGTCATAAACGTTTCTTACCCGTTCTTATTCTCAGGCACTTCTATTAAGACTTACCCCCAACCATTCCAAAACATGGGATAATTGTGAGTTTCAAGAGCAAGGGTTGCTATGTCTTCGCATTCTCAGTCGTGAGCGACAGGGCTTACAGGCACTGCACACCCGCGAATCTATCCTACTGTTGATGATGTACGCAGGGTTTCAAGGCACTGTATCAGACTGTACTACACAGTTACCAATAAAGAGTGGTTTAAGAGAGGCTGAGGCTGTGAAATGCCTTATCAATGCTATATATGACAACCAACCCGTGGCTACCATATTCACCAATGAGGGGGGCCCGGCCGCACTTGTTCAGCGAATTAATCATCTTTTTGATAGGGATGGGGCGTTGACTGGCCTAGGAAGCTTTGATCTGCGACTATTATTTATGATTACTGCCACACATGTCCAGTCATCTCAACAGGTGGTGGAAGCAAGAGGGGTAGCCATGATTGTTAGGGTACTGGAGGGGTTAGTGTGACTCCACTATGTTGTTACATTGTCTAGATTCCTTCTATATATATATATATCTCTACCCATACCTTTCTCTAGCCACTACATACTATATATCTATTCTCTCTCGTTTCTACCTGCCTATTTGCATTCACTCATCTCTATGCATATCACTATAGTATACTATACTCTACTATACTATACTCTACTATACTATACTATACTACACTACACTATACTATACTCTACTCTACTATACTGTACTATACTATACTCTACTATACTATACTATACT
>NAOQ01000132.1:74697-104781 GCA_002751075.1 Ichthyophonus hoferi | reverse complement strand
TACTCTACTATACTGTACTATACTATACTCTACTATACTATACTATACTATACTATACTATACTATACTTCTATATTCTATACTATATACACATACAGCCGCTAAGGGACCAGCATTCCCATACATATTTTCTTCCATAGATGCACATAAAGACTGATAGTATGTATCTATTGACTTAGATAACCACCAATTAAAACCCAGGATTATAAACCCATCTACCCAATGGCCGCTAAGTGAACATTCACAAACGGTTGCCGGGGAGCTCTACAAGATTGCTTTCAATATCACAAACAATTGGAGTCGATTCTCAGACTGTGATTATGTTGTGCAGGATGCAGACAAGGCTATATTTGGAAGGTACCTATCTCTCTCTCCCTCCCCTACCAGCTTACAGCTTACTTCCTCATGTTTTATCCCCTTTCTTGGCCAATCCCAGCCCTTCTTGTCGCTCTATGACGCCATGTCACTTATTCTTTCCTTCTTTTCCCTGTCTGAACCCTCCCCCTCCACCCTCCAATCAAAACCATCCCTTCACAGTCAGCCATGCCTGACTCCGCCCACATTCACGTGCACCTCATTATATTATTCACTTATCAGTATTATCTTTTAATTATCTTATCCACCTATCACTATTATCTTTTAATTACCTTATCCCCCTATTACTGTCTTTTAATTATATTATCCACCTAACACCATCTCTTGATTATATTATCCACCTATCACTATTTTCTGTTAATTATATTATCCACCTATCACTATTATCTTTTAATTATATTATTCATCTATCATTATTATGTTTTCTTTCGTAAGAACCGCATTATATTACACGACTTGAGTTTTCCCCTTATATACCTATCTGGTTTGTATTAGATGCTGGCATTCATTGGAAATATATCATGTTTACCATTATTCTGACTATAGCACACTATCTACCAATCTACCTTTTTACATCTCACTTTCTCTCTTTTCCTATTTGGTTCTATATCTCTCCCAGGCTAGTGGTGACAATAAGGTATATGTTGTTGGGCTACGCCAATGCGTGTCTACCAATGAACGCGCCCTTACTGACACATGCCGTCAATGTACTGTTTAATACACCAATTACTGTGGAGTCTTACCTTATCTCAGGTAGTTCCTATTGGCTATTCTTAATTATTAATGTTTAGCATACCTTATTAGGTATTTTCTGTTGATTTTATCTCTAGTTTTTGATTGAAATAGCATAAGCGTACTTAAAAAAGGTATTGACTATATTAAGCTAGGAATGTGATTGGAATACATCTCCCCGCTCAGACCCTGTATTCTATTCGCTCCCAATCATTTAGTAACATACACTACGTAGTACCCACGTCTTATCTATTTAATTATTGGTCTATTTCTTATATAGACTTTTCTATTTATAAATTGACCTTCTAACTAATATCTAATGACGCCAGGGATATGGCAGTATGTCATTGGCTATTAATATTTCCAGGTGATTAAATACACACCAATCATATCATATCTAGACACGGCTCATCCAATCACTTCCCTAACATACATTGTGTATAATGTCATTTCCTATTATATCACCGCCTCATAGAAAATCAAGCTGGTTGCATACCTCTAATATCTAGCAAACAAACTTACCCGCGTTGATGCTATAAACTATGGTTTACTTTCATGTTTCCGGGCTATTTACTTACTTTGGGTGTCAACAGTAGTGATATATAATACATTATGCTAGATTGATCTAGATTGATCTGTACCAAATAGTAGAGGTATGTAGTAATATTAAACTAATAGTGAGATAAAGAATCACATGCATACAGACCCACCAACCTGTCTGTATTTTTATTACTACGTTTGGACGATTTGTAGGTAGTCAGTATGTCTATCATGCTTATCTGCCTATCATCCCACATATCTAACTCTCTCTATGCACTTACAATATTATCTACTATATACCTACAATACTATCTACTATATACCTACAATACTATGTACTATATACCTACAATACTATCTACTATATACCGACAATGCTCGCTTTCTAACCCTCTATCTACAGTTAATAATCGAGGAAAGTACGACTGGGCCGTTGTAGATGCCATTTTGAAATATATGGACCAATGCGCACAGGATACTGAGGACAGGTAGACGGCTTGGCTTATATCCCAATCTATACCAGTTATATATATATGTATATAAGTTAGATATGTGTGTATATTTATATATATAGTTGATTGACAGAGATATATCATGCTATATGCATACATATTGCAGCAAGATTAATATACCTTATATCTCTTATATTCTTTCTACTTATGTCATGTTTTCATGGGGTATGTAGGATCCTTTAGATTTTACTATCCCATACTACCCTATACCAACCCTTATTTAAATTTAACATCTGTACATTACCACTTCAATTGGACCCGGTAAAATAATATCCAATACCAATAGTTGCCCAATATTAATAGTATTAAAAAAAACTGGCTAGCAAATGAGTCCCAGGGCTATAGTGTACATCCAATACATCCAATAAGAGCAGGTGTTTAGTTAATTGTAATTGATTAATTAATTGATAATAGTACCAGGCCACACACTATATTCCCTACTTAATTAATATAGGTTTTTGGAATATATTTAATATGCGATAAGGATTTCTTATTTATTTATTTATTTGTATTCGAATGTAGTAACACATATTTTATTTATTTTTTATCCACTGTTAATCAGATAATAGAGATTATCTATCAAACCTACATAGTATGATTCAGATTATGATTAATTCCCATATATCAATAGGCACATACTATTTGTCCTACCAATAGGCGCACACTATATGCTCCACCAATAGGCACACACTAAGTCCCTCTCTCTCTTCTACCCAGTGCCAAGCTTAGGGGCCAGCTATGTGCAATCTTAACGGCGTTGTGTAGTTTCTGTAAAAACAACAGGGACCTAAGACGCTACATGTTTTCTAAGATCTTGCCCAAGAGAGTGTATGTCTCTCTTGCTTTCTATTCATTCCTTCCTACACACATGTACACGTATACACATATGCATATACATATATACTTAATATTTTCTACTCTATTCTATTTTCTTCCCCTTTTAGGTATCGCCTTATCTACCTCGTCACCCAATCACCCAACCACAGATCAAATAAAGCATTCCAATACATAAATGTATATTTAGCAACCAATTACAACGATGTAGATTGTTATACATGTGTACACCAATGTATTAGGCCGATCTGTTATTTCATGATATTTTTATATATAACTACATTCAACTATATTATATTATATTATATTATGTTATATTATATTATATATATATATATATATCTTGGTATATACGGTTACTTGATACCTATCCATATGACTGTACATTCTCAATTACAGTTATATTCACACAGCCCTGCTATCATAATTGAATTCATGCATATCAATGACACTTTAATAACAATAAATATCATATCACCTTGTAAAGAATATTACACTATTCAAGTTTAACTGACCATCAACCAATCATATACAGAGACTTCAGTCGGCGACCCGAACAAGAGAATAGTTGTAGGGGCCACTTAGTGGCTCTCATGACGTCACACCTCACCTATGTCAAGGATGTGGTGGCAGATTTCTTGTTTGTACTCTGCAAAGAAAATAGTATGTACAGTTGTATTGGCCTATAGACTACATAGATAATAGTATATATAGCTGTGTTGGCTTATAGACTAAGAGAAAGAGAGAGTTCTGTATAAGACATATATGCAGTTGGATATGAGATGAACCAGTAATAATGTTATATGTTATTTTGGATGTTTGCTAACCCATGTATGGCAGTAACCCGGCTCATTAAGCACACGGGCTATGGAAATGCAGCAGGCCTGCTGGCGCAAAGGGGTTTCCTTGGCCTACCCAACGACAAATCAAATGTCACAGGATATTCATCTGACGATTCAGACCTGAGTGATTTAGATGAAGCAAACCAAATTGACCCAGTTACTGGAACGTACGTGATCTTATTACCCTCTCTGCTTACATGAGAAATTCTTTACTTCCTTTCTCTAACTTTTGCCTGCCCTCTAGGTGGATAGGACTAGCAGTGAGTGGGGTAAGTGCCAAGGGGGACATATAGAATATAGTATAGGTATAGGTATATAGAGTATAGGTACATTGAGTGTAGTGAATAGGGTACAGTATATAGCATATAGTTATATAAGATATAATAGATGTATATATATATATATAAGGTATAGTATATAGGGTATCCTATAGGGAGAGAGGGAAGGGAGAAGAATACAACCAGTGCCTTATTGAAGTACATGTACACTGTATGTTTTCCTCACAATAATAAGTGGGCCTACAGTTATTATCCCAAGGGACCTCATCCTATTAGTCTTATGACTGAGGAAGAGAGGGAGAGGGAGGCAGAAAAACTGGGGCTCTTGTTTGATAAGTTAAATAAATCAGGGGTGATTAAGGTGAGTGTAGTAGTGTACTAGAATGATTTAGTTATAGGGTGAGACATGAGGCAGGAATTACTTTACTTAGGGTAGGATAGATAGAAAGTGAACCCAGTGGACTGTGCATATACTACTATACCATTATATATAGTATAGTATTATCTATAGTATAGTGCTATCTATCGTACTGTCCTACCTTCTCCTCCTCTCCCACACTCATATAGATGATTGGTCTCAAGGGTACTTCATATACACAGTTATGCCATTCCATATTGTTAATGTTTATAAGACTACCCTACATCTTAATGTTACCTCTGTTGTAATCTCTGCTCTATACTGTACTGTTATATCACATTATGTATCTATGTCACCTTCATGTTATTGCGGTCTGTATACTTCACATTATGTTTCCATTATGTAAATACATACAACATAGAATTATATTAGAGGCCTTACATCTGCTTACTTCTTTCCTTGTGGGTTTGATATCCTATTTCTATACCTGGCTTACCAAGGTAGCTTACTAGCTTACTACATCAATTGTCATATACTCTATACCCGATGTATATGGTTAACACTCTAATAGGAGGCAAGGTCATAGATCACTTCACTAACCTACCCCTTATGTTTTGTATAGGTTATGTCTGTCAATGACAAGGATGGCAACATGTCCCAATTCCCTCATGTGGATTAGTGGATTAATCCCACACAGTCCTATTTCTCTACACTTCTCCCCTTATCCTATTTTCTAACTTCACCTCCCTGATCAATATTTCACATATGATATACATATACTATTTATACACTCTAGTGTTTATATATATAGGCACAACTATGTTAATGACAGTGTTCTTATTATTATTATTATTATTAATTATTAGTAGTAGTATCAGTATCAGTATCATTAGTCTATTGTACTATGGTAATGTTGACATTTTGATATAGTTAATTATATTATTAATTAATTAATTACATGTGTCTCTGCAGACACTTTAACCATTTCCGTCTCGTTTTACCATGTATATATCTGCCTACACATAGTACATTATTTTTCATGCATAGCTGGTAGATGGAGAAGGCATCTGGATTTGGCTGACAGTGCAGAGGTAGAACAGGTTTTCATGTTTATATATTTCTGTTTTATGCATCTAATGTTTTACTTGGATAGAATACAAAATCTATGCTTATTAATGTGCTGTATATGCAGGGGGGTGGGGTTAGGGCACAATTTAAAATGATTTCACATATTAAAATAATAGCAAGTTTGGGATTATATGAAGTAACCAATGGAGCTATGTGTATTGTATTATAATTAACTACATTTAAAGTTACAGGTTTAGTAATTATTACTACTTGGCTTAGTAATATTGACCTCTGGCCACAATGCTGTCATACTAATGTGTCTATATAATGAACCCCAAACAATAAATATTACTTCTTAAAACCATGTTACATAACAGACCACAGCACACATTATCACTTTCTTCACTCTTCTTAAGAGAAAATCACAACAATTTTAGGCTTTATTCAAATAATCTTTCCTCAACAATATCTCTGGGTTATGCAACCTTTCATGTTTACTGTGTCTACCACCTTTCCCTATATTGTTTACAGGGATGGGGGTATAGTGGGTTAAAGTATTTCGGCTCCCACACATGTTAGACTGTATACTTTATGATGTCTTATACCTCGAAATATTCAGCATGGTTTACAATGAGGTTTAAATTGGTATGTAAGACTTAGATAGTAATTAAAGATAATTAATTACATGAAGTCACTAATTATATTTAATTAGGACTAGTTGCTAAGTGAAGTCTAGCACATGAATTTATTGTGGTTATATTAGATAGCGTTGGTCATGAGTCTTTAATCACACATAGTGATTTATGATATAAACAAGATATGTAGCAACCAGAATGATTCTTTGAATAATAATTGGAAACTATGTGGTGTGGTTAACAACACAGTTTGGTAGAACCCTTAAATGAAGATATACATATTTCAAGTGTTTATCACCTGGTCAACTGGTATTGCCCTGAACCAACAACTATAGACATAGTCTGGATCCTAGTTTTGAATAAGTGTTGTATTAAATAAACATTTCACACAAAAAGATTTCATTTCTTTGTTCATTTATTAAGAGTTCATTATGGTAGTAACAAGGAGGGAAATATCCACACCATCTATCATTAGCATAAAATGTATGTCAGCAATTCCTTCAGCAACTAAGTCAGGATACGTGGGAAAAAGAAATTATAGGCTCAACTTTCAACTGACAGCAGTGATGAGATTAATACTAGAGATATTTTGGAGGACTTCAACTCCAGTTTCGGTGATTCAGAAAAAAGACCTTCAACGTCTGTTGATAGCAAGGCAGAGTTGTCTGACCACAACTTAAATTCTGACACAGTGGATGACATCAGGCATATGTAGAAAATGAAAAGCATGGTCTTGGATTATTGATTGGCTAGAGAGCCTTGAAGGAGTTCAGGAGAACATTAGGGGGATTTCATTCTTGAGAATATTAGGAATTCTTTCTTATTAGTAAGATAATAAAAGTCACCAATCAATATTAAGTATACATTGCTTAAATTCAGTTCTCAGTATAATGACTCCTATCAATAATAATGATAGAGACAGCACATCAACCCAGGTTAAATACTGGTGTTCTATAATGTTGGGAATAAGTAGAGACAGAATTAGTACCCATAACCTATATGTATGGGGGAGTTGCATGAATACTAAACTAAGAGGTACTTTGGTGTGTACCCTTGCATACAAGGACTTGAGGACTAGGCCTGCAGGGTAGATAAAACTAGAAGAGTGCAGTTAGTTGAGCAATCTAGATAAATATCACTTTTGCTGGCTGATGATGACCCAATGAGACTCCCAAGAGATCTACCAGAGGATCAGTTGATATGGGATAAAGATGGTAATAATGCCATTCATTGTTAACTGGGTTGTTGAGGGCTAGACCTCAAGTTGCCCCAACTCCTTCCTTGGCTACATGATCAGCAAGAGCCAAGAAGGATGCATTCTCCTATCTCAATAGACATGCATCACAGAGTTACTCAAGAGCTGCAAGCAACAGGATGGACACCCAACACACATACTTCTTCTCACTGAACACATCCAGTCTGTAAATAATGAAGACATGGGTCATAAACCTTGTGACTTGAAAAACATATGCTTCTCTAATCAGGTGCTTAATCTGGATCAGTAAATTCAGCAGGCCAGACATTACCTTAAGTGTGGCCTGACTTGCCGGGTACTCTGTCAACCCCAATATAAAGCATGATAAAATGATAAAATGCTTTTGCATCTTCTAAAATATTTAAATATGTATTATTAGAGACAATAGTGTACAAGCCTAGACCCATTCACCACAGCCTATTCTGATGCATACTTTTCAACAAGAGCATACAGTGATGCAAAAAGTGGCAGTGCTATTGTATTTTTCTGACCAAACGATTGCTGGATTGGAACAGCAAAAAGCAACCCATTTGTTCCCTCTTATCAACATATTAACAGAGAGTGAATCCATTAGCATGCAAGCTACCACACAACAAAGCACTAACATTGCAGCCTCGATGTATGTATGGACTAAGCTTTGATGATGGTAATAGAAACATGGACTATATCTAGGTACCTGTGCAGGTAGGCAGCCTTTATATTGGGTTGTTTTAGGTCATACCCACAAGATCTAGTTGAACATAGTATGCAAGCAATCTGTTGTATGGTGGCTGTCATGCTAATAAATTCACTTTCCATTGATGAGAGGGTATAAATAGTTTGATTCTTGCTGTTTCAATCCAGCAATCGTTTGGTCAGAAAAATACAGTAGCCACTGGTACCTTTTGAATCACTCTATCCTCTTGTTGAAAAGTATGCATCAGAATAGGCTATGAGGTGAATAGGTCCAGGCTTGTACACTATTGTCTCTGATAAGTACATATTTAAATATCTCAGAAGATGCAAAAGCATTTCATAATGCTCCCTGTTGGGGTTGGTAGAGTACCTGGTGAGGAAGGTCACACTAAACTTTAATACATAATTATAATAATATATAATAATTATAATAATGATAATAAACGGTAATAATAATAATGCTCAAAGAAGTGTTGTACTTTTGATAACAAGTGTTAAAAAAAAAACTGTCAACAAAGACTATATCGAAATAAGACAAAGTCCATGCTTATTATTAGATGTTTTTCCCTTTTTCCCTTTTATACTTCCCTCCTGACCTTTGTTTCTTGCAGTTTAAACTTTATACCGATCTCCTTTCTCCTTTCCGTCGTAACTCTCTTGCGTGTAAGGTTCGATTTCTTCATCAGCCTTGACAATGTGGATTTTGTAACATGAACATCTACTGCAGAAAGTTTTACAATCATTCCTCTTTGCGTGAGTGAGTTATCCTCAACAAAAATATTGATAATTTTCTGCGTTCTTGGGTCGTTTTTGAGTTTTTTACGTCCTTTTGGACTTGCATAGCTTTGAAATGTAAGATTGTCTCCTGATTTTTCGAATTCTGCCTTCAGTCTATAGATGGCAGTTTTTCCTAGGTTCGTTGCGCTTATAATTTGACTCACTTTCCTTTCTGTTCTAAAAAGGCCCAGGCATGTTTCAAACAGTTCTTCAGAAAGTGCAACTCTAGTTTTCCTATTTATTCTTTCATTTATAAGGTCATCTGTAGGATTGATATTCTGAATCGTTTCATGATTTGCAATTTTGGTATAATTTTCAGTGTTTTCAATATCATTTGCATACATGGTATTTATTTTGTAATGAAAATCATTTTTTTACATAAATTTTATAATTTTATACAAGAAATTTCGAGAAAGTTTTTCATATGTATTTTTTTTAGGAAAATTCCTCATATTGTTGGGATTATTCAATGCTACCTCACTGGATTAATTATTAATTACTTGCAAGTTTTCTGTTGACAAATCAATCCATCTGGTGGAAAGATATGAAATTAAAACATTATGCAATTACGGGGTGTTTTGGATATCATCTGATCAACTGGGATTGATTAGAAATTGAACAAGTATATAACCAGCATTAACAGACATAGTCTGGATCCTGATTTCAGTTGGTAACAAAAGTGATATAAGTGTAACTTATGTATATGTTATATATAATGTCTAAATTACAGTTGGCTTTTTACCAAGAACATAGCAAGGCATCTGAGAAGAAGTCAGGGTCTGCCTCTGCAACTCTTTGTGACGTGTCAGAAAGCCCTAACTTGGCCTCCATACCTAGATCCTAACTGTCTATGAGGATAATCAGTCTACAATCCGGATATCAGAAAACAATGGAATAACCAAAAATACCAAACACATACGCGTCAAGTACCACTACACCATGGAGGCCATTAGGAATGGGGACATAGATATCAAACCAATATTTACACATGAGCAGAAGGCAGATATCTTCACCAAGGCTTTAACCCCTGCACAGTTCATGAATGCACGCCAAATACTATCCTTAGATGAGTAGGTGTTGAAGTATTCTATTAACTACTTATAATAGTAAGATACTTCACCTCTGTGAGTTCTAAGGGAAGACTTCTGATCGTCTCTAGCGGTGGAAGCATGCTGGGCCCATAACCCTGTTAGAAACGTTGGGTATGTTGGCACTAACTAACTCTGTTGTAGTGGTAACAGCTTCCTGTGTCGTGAACTCTGATCTACGTATGACAGTCCTACTGGCTTCTGGGATGGTTGTGGGAGCCAAGTTGTCTCTATCACTGTGGAAATCTTCCTGCATGGGAAGTGATGTCTCCAGTGCTGTGTGTGTGGGTTGAATGACTTCCTGGGTAGGGTTGGTGAATAATTTTTGTATAAATGTTTGTGGTGCTGCTTGGAAGTTTTGTGTTAAATGTGGATTGAAGATGAATTGTTGGTTAACTTGTGGAATTGTGTTCTCTGGGACTGGTTCAAAAGGTTGTTATTGAGGTAGGTCCTCTGAAAAATCCAAATCAATAGGTATTATTTCATTAGAACCTGAAAGGGTTACTACACCCAGCACGCTTCCACTGTTAGAGACAATCAGAAATCTTCCTTTAGAACTCACAGAGGTCGTGTCACCTCCCAAAACAAACAGACGGGTAAAAAGAAAGAAAAACAGACAGTCCATCACCTCATCATTAGAGGAGTCAGCAACAAAAGGTGAAAATGATATTCCTCTTTCAGGTTCCAATGAAATAGTACCTATTGATTTGGATTTTCAAGAGGACCTACCCAAACAACAACCTTTTGAACCAGTCCCAGAGAACACAATTCCACAAGTTAACCAACAATTCATCTTCAACTCACATTGAACACAAAACTTCCAAGCAGCACCACAAACATTTATACAAGAAGTATTCACCAACCCTGCCCAGAAAATCATTCAACCCACACACACAGCACTGGAGACATCACTTCCCATGCAGGAAGATTTCCATAGTGATAGAGACGACTTGGCTCCTACAACCATCCCAGACGCCAGTAGGACTGTCATACATAGATCAGAGTTCATGACACAGGAAGTTGTTGTCAGATGTTTTCAGCTAGAATGTTTTTAAAATACATTTATTTGTTTTTTTGTTCAATTACATTTTGTTGCAAGATTGCCACTAGCCATAGATGAATAGGTAGATCTGATTGAAGCTCAGATAATAAGATTATTTAATGACTGTGGCTCAAGATTAGCTAATTGCATAATGATTCAACTGAATAATAGTTTTTCAACCCAATAGATTGATTTGTCAATACAGAAGAGATAAAAGCTACACCAATGAGGTAGCTAGCACAAAAAGAAATTATAGGAAGAAGAGATTACTGTTGGGTTATTAAGATGAAATAGAAAAAAACTATATAAGGCCATAACTTGTCTCATAATGGGACCTGGAAATTTTTTGTGAATAAACGTTAAATTCTTACCTGATTATAGATTAATTTTTATTGATTATTTTGATAAGAAATAATCATTAATATTTATAATTTAATTAAGGTGTCATGGTATTAAGAAGAGATTGGACAAGAAAACTATTAAAATGATCTTTGCCTTTAACACTGAAAACTTTGGAGGTTTGACGTTGAATACAGAAGAAGAAGAAGATTATAATTTTTTCATCTGAAGATGAAACGTTAAGTAATATTGACGATTTGCCAATGAAGCAGCACTCTGAACAATTTAGACCCACGGCAATCAGAAAACTAGTAGTTACAAACAGTAGTTCAGAAGGTATATCAGTCGATACTGATTTATCTCAACCTAATGAAACATCCGATAAATTATCAAACAGTGAGTCAACTTCTGACGGGCATTTGTCTGAAATTGAAGAATCTATTTTTAACAGTTGTCACCACTATAACAGAGTTAGTTAGTGCCAACATACCCAACATTTCTAACATTGTCTGCAAGCACTTTCATTTCTTGCTGCATTGCTGCCTCCCAGTGATGCCTTTGAGGTGAGTTCATGGCCGCACATACTGACCTGGGTACATCTTGACCATATAGATTGTCTGTTGTTGTTGCATATGCTGTATTTGTTAAGATTGGATCTGGCTGATATCTATGTCCTGACCTAGAAGTGGAGGGTGCATACTTGCTTTTTAGTAGACATGTGCCAGTGTCTTCTCTTGTTTTAGTCTCCTCTTCTTTTTCCTTATGGCAGCTATCCACTGGTTTCTCAATGTTGTCCCTCCTTGGTTCCTTAATCGTTATTTCTGTATGTTCTTGACACAACTCCCCCTAAGTTGATTTATGCTTATTGTCCAGTAGAGACTTGGATGGTTTTTCTGCATAAGGGAAACTTGTTTCTAAAAACTTGACATTCCTACTGACAATGATTTTCCTATCCTTAGTATCAAACAGCCTATAGGCTTTCTGAGTCTCTTGATAACTCAGCATTACTGCCTCTCATCCTCTTGGTGCCATCTTGTTAAATGTCTCAACTTTATAGTAGCAATGACATCCAATAGGTCTGAGCCTGTTGAATGAAGTGGTAGATAGATGCCATAAATCTCATGGTAGTGTTGACTTTAGAAGGACTCTGGTTGGCAGCACGTTCAAAGTGAAAGATGTTGACTTGATGGCTTTATCTCAAAAAAAACTCTGGTAAACCACTTTCTATTCATGCACTTCTGACCATGGTAAACAGGGTCTGATTCATGCTCTTGCTGAGGCCGTTCTGCTCTGGGTGGTTGGGTACTGTTGTCTGGTGGTAAATCTCAAATTTATCAAGGTATGGTGAAAACGTTAAGTTGAGATACTCAGTACCATTGTCTGTCACCAAAACTCCCATAGGCTTATCGTGCATTGCAGTGGCATAGACGTAATATCTCTTAAACGTTGCAAATGTGTCTGACATTTTCTTTAGCAAATATACACATACATAGTGAGAATGTTTATTTGTAAAGGTCACCACATATTGGTAACCTGAATAGGACTTGGTTAGAGGACCAGCCAGGTCTGAGTGAACTCCTTGTAAGACCTTGGTGGCTCTATCTGTCTTTTCTGAATAGGGAATCCGTTTGGTTTTGAACATACTACATGTCCTACACTCTTTGTTCTTTTTGTCAACTCCTGGATTATTGGACATAGCCAATACAATAAACATGTTAGCAGGACTTGGGTGCATAAATATAGAATGATATACCTCATATGCTAGTAGTCCTAATTTTTCCTCTTCCTGCACTTTTTTGAGCCCTTTTCCATTTGAAACATCTTCCTCATTATTCGTTGAGTCTTTGCTTGCTGGGATAATGGAGGCATCAATTTGGTGGATTATAGCATGTTATGCTGATCCTCATTACCTCGACTCACTCATGAACACAGTTACCTTTTTATCCTCAAATATTGTTCTGAAAACCCTGCCCTTCAACATTGCTATTGGAAAAAGGCTGACCTGCAGGTCGGGAAAAAAGAGTACGTTTTCCATTACAACTTTGCTGGCTGTGTCTTCCATTCTAACAGCTAACCATATGTTGCCTGAACCTTCAGCTATGCTCATTTTTCCGTTTCCTCATCTTACAAAAGTTTGTTTAGGTTTGAAGTTTCTAAAATCTTCCTTTTTAAAGTGTAGATGACAGGATGAACTACTGTCTAGTACAAACTTGGGATAGTGCTCATCTTCCTTTTCTACCTTGTTCATATAGCATGTTGCTAAGCATGAGGTTTCTCCAATTTCTAGGTCCTCTTCTACATTGTATGCTGTATTCTGAGGTTTCCTGTCCCTCTGTTGCAAATATTTATTTTGCCTCTGTTCCATCCTTGTTGCTGTTCTGCAGGAATTTCTTTTTGAAATCTGGGATTGCATGGGAAACAAGGCATGGATTGTAGTGTTTGACCTGTGCCCAAACTGAGCTTGGTCATCCTAGCTAAAATATGACATTTAGATACGTGATGACGATCTTCATAAATATTACAAGTTTCTGATTCAACCCTATTGAAGAAACCTACGTTTGGTCTGACTTCACAATGTTCCCTACCACTCTAATGGCTTTCTAGTTTCCTTTTCTTTTCTGAATTCACATATGAATCCATATCCACTATAAAATCTCGTAATTTTCCACAATTTTTATAGCCTTGTCTGAAACCCTTCACTTGTCGTTCATACCTTGTGTCTTGCAGCTCAAAAATTAACTTTACTAACACTGCTTTTTCCTGTTGTTCCAGTTCCGTTTCTTTAATCATTTTTGATGCTGTTAACACTCTTCCAATGTATTCACTTCCACTTTCATTTGGTGATAGTGAAGTTTCTAGGTATTCTAGAAAGTATGACATTTGTTGGGCTTCGGCCTTACCATCAAACTGTTTTTTCATGCATCTCCATGTGTATTATGTAAATTACTCTGGTTCCCATCCTGCTATTAGTCTTTGGTCTTTATCTATTGAATTGTATAAATAAAACCGGGCTGGAACTCTTCTACTGAAATTTGAGTAGGATTCAATAGGTGCATTTTGGTAAGCCTGTCTTCATTTGCTTCCATGCATGAGGATACTTGCATTTTTGTTTTGATGTTTTCTGCCCATCTTTTATAGCTGATTCCTTTGTCGCTTCCCATGAATATCTCCTTTTCTGAGATAGGAAGTGGGTTGATTGCGGTTGGTTTAGAAGCCCCTCCTCCCATACGTTGTAGTAATTGTTGGAGAAGGACTTCTGTGTTGATTGAATGACTCCCGGGGAACTGTAGCTGATTCTCCTGATTTTAACCATATCTTCTTGCAGTCTTATTGCGGTTCTCCCCTGGCATGGTGCTCTGCTGAGGGGCCATCTTAGTTCCAGTAGTGGAAGTGCTTCTTGGTTGCTGGGCTGTAGTAACCCTGTTGATCAGGAAGCAGAATCCAACTACTCCGATTTCAACAGTAGGTAACATCCTCACAGGTATGTGGGGATGTAGGGGGTGTTGAAGTATTTCGCTATTATAAGCAGTTAATAGAATACTTCAGGAGGTCTTGAACAAAAACACTTTAATTAATAATTAATTCTATGAGGTATCTAATTATATTTAATTAGGATCAGACGGTTAGTACAGCTTAGCACGTAATCTTACTGTAATTAGATAAGCGATGGTAATCTGAACAATTAATTCACTCTGAGTGATTTATGTAAAATACAAACCTATCATTAATTAGATTAATGACGCTTATCATCTGATCAACTGAAATTGATTAGAAATCGAACAACTATATAACCAGCGTTTATAGACTTAGTCTGGATCCTGATTTCAGTTGGTAATAAAAGCGACATAAGTGTAACTTATGTATACGTTGTATATAATGTCTAAATTACATTTGACTTTTTATCAAGAACATTGCAAGGGATCGGACAGGAAGTCAGGGTCCGCCTCCACAACCAAAAAGAAGAAGAAGCAGAGAACGCGCTTCCCGCAGGTGGTTCAGAAGGCAAACATGTTTCTTCCGAGTTACCAAAAGAGACAGAAGAGTCAAGTTCAGAACATAGTGAAAAGAAAAGAAGCACCCCCCTGGTCTAGGACGAGGAACTGGATCCAGAAGAGGTGGCTTTCGACACAGAACCAGTAATAAGCAAATATAATGTACTCTAGAATAAAGAGAAATAAAAGAATAAACTATAAGCATGCAGTGAGTGAGACCGTTTTAAATATTTTGGACAAATAATAATACTAGTAACATACATTTATTGTAATGGCCTAAATGTAGTCCTGCCATCATATATTAAAGAAATTGTGCAAACTAATCACTAGAGTACAAGCAGCAATCAGTTCCATTTCATATTGATTGTGATAGCAGTATTGATGTGTTGCAACTCATTATTTTCCACTTAATACTACTAATTATATGATACTCAATATGCGTAATATTAATAATTCTAGCTATTATGGAATATTTTTCTAAATAGTATTTAACCGATGGATATAATAATAATGTGTTATATATAATGCAAAGTAAATCAACATAGCCCATTACTACCCTTTTAAATTGGTTAGAACAATCACGTGAAAAGAGGTATAATTGCATTTATAATTACTAATCATATCTAATGAATAGTTTTATGTAATTGATTGGATGCAGTAATAATGTACTATGTATAGTAAAAAATAAGCCTACTCAGCTAATTACCTTCTTTCTAATTTGGTTAGGCCAATCATGTGACAAATTATAATTAATTTTATAATTATTAATTAGGTATAAAGGTTTGCTATACCTAGATGCACTGCATCAGTATCGCGTTAATACACCAAGACAAAAAATGTTACAGACAGACTTACTAACTACAGACTGTGTGCAAGGTTTAAAGAATTTGTATATATTTATCTGGGCACCTGAATTTGTGTACTAAGCTATTTACAGGTATTTTTAACTTAAGCCCAACTGGTCGTGAATGTAATTAAATGTTGTTATACCATGGCCAACATATAAGATACTAATAAGTACTTGAATGATAGACAAGTCAAGTAAGAAAATATCACGATTTTAAGGGAGAAGCTCATATGCATGACCATTCCCTTAGCATGCAGTATACACAATTGAAATGTCATAAGATTCTTGCAGCACATCCTATAATCATCTCCTATCTTAAACATGAGCATATATTTGATAAGCCCAGTTAATGCACTCAATATGGTTCAACACTACTTTCTGTATAGTCTACCTCTATACCACAGTACTGGAATTCTTGGGAGATATTAAAAAAAGCCTCGCTAATCATCTATAGGATGGTTACTAACATTCTTTTTCAAAGATATTCAAGGATATTACAATGCATTGCTATTAGAAACCTTTGGGTCAGTATGGGGTGGGACTGCGCTAACTTGTTGAAAATGAAGTGGTACTTTTTAATGACTAATTAATATCTAATGAATAATTGGCTATAGGCATCCAATTGGGCAAATCGATAAAAGATTCCAACCAATCGTTGGGATGAACATAATCGATATAATCGGCTTACTAATATGACGTCAGATAATAGCTTTTTTTGGTATTGTATAACCTAAAATAAGGTTGATCTCAAACTATTATCGATCGCATTCCTTTATATTACATTAACCATCTGGTCCTAGTTAATGAGCGTCTATTTATATTTAAATTTGGCGCCAAAGGTAGCCAATAGTAAAAACCTAATTAATGATGAGATGATTATTAACCAACCAACATAGTTATTATAACAGTTATTATAATAGTTATTATAATGTTATTGAATTGTTTGCAGTAAAAACCACAACAAAGAAAGAGATACAGTATTATAATAATATATAACAATTTACATAGTATATATATATTTAAAATTGTAGTGTTAGTGTGTGGTGTTAGTGTGATATAATAATGAACTGGCAGGCGAGTCATTCCTTAATACTATACCTTTAACTTGTTACTTGTATTCTTGGTGGTGGTTTTATAGGTTCCTTTTCTTTCATTTCTTCTATAACCGTTTTATTTGAGGGAAAGCTGCTTTGTGTTTTTCTTCTTTTTCATTTTAAATCTTGATAATATATATATATCCTACTTCTGCTGGCCACTACCTATCATTGCAACACTGATTTCCTTAATACCACAAAGTGAAAATTTACCCTTTATTGTGTTACAGTATTTTAAGATACCCCTGCATATTACTACAAAATACCTGAATATAGTATTCTAAAACACATGTCTTGGTACAGGGTAGTCAAGGCGGAGGGTTTATGCGAGGGGAGGGGGCTATAGGAGGAGATAAGCCCTCAGGTGGTCCAATTCTATCCTGTCCTCCCGTTACTATTAAGCAAATATTAGGAGCCTATCTAGACCCAGCTGATGATACCCTGAGGATAGATGGTAGGAACCCTAACCAGGTAAATAGTATTACAGAGTATAGCTAGTATAGTCTCACCATATGCCTATGAAATTCTTTCCTCATGCATTAACCATGTTCTCTTTGATGTTACCCCCCTTCCCCTCCCCCTCCCCTTTCTTCCTCTCTTCCTCTCTCTCTCTCTCTACAGATCACACTACTGGGTCGTATCTTTAGTGTAGCACAACAGTCCACCAATATAGTATATAAGATTGAGGATGGGACAGGGTCGATTGATGTGAAGTTATGGGTTAACAACGACGACAATGATATGGAGGCACAGAAGCGTTCAGAGTGGAGGTAGATATACACGCACTTGAGCGATAGTGTCCTATTGTACGATGGTACTATTGCACAGTACACTATAGTACTATTATACTATTATACTATTATTCATTATACAATAATCTATAGTACTATTATACTATTATACAATACGCTATAGTACTATTATACTATCATACTATCATACAATACACTATAGTACTATTATACTATTATACTATCATATAATACACTATATTACTATTATACTATTATACTAGTATACTATTATACCATTATAGAGTACACTATAGTACTAATATACCTGCTTATTCCTGTGCTATCACCACAATCATTTTTGAGGTCATAGCAATGTGTCCCACCAATAGTATCCACTTTTCTATCATGCATTATTCAATTATCTATGCACATACCCACACATAGTTTAGCAACACCAATCATATTACACCCTGGTCGGCCTGACTGACAATTTACCTATCAGAGAGGGGGTGTACATCAGAGTGGTAGGGCAATTGAGGTCCTTCCAGAATACCAGCAGTGTCATAGCCTATCACATCAACGTGATTACTGATTACAACGAGATTACCTGCCATATCCTGCAAGCCCTCCACACACATCTCACTATTATTCAGGGCGCCAATGGCGTGTCGGTAGGAACAATACTCTGTGGTCGTATATCATACATCCTATCTTTATATAGTATAGGCTTACGCAATATCCTCCTTATAACTCACCCAATCACAAACAATTTTTTCCACATGTATATCTATGTAAGGAAATGCTCTTGCACTTACACTTTACATCATATGCATACAAGTCTTTCTATAATAGGTTTAAGTCGTGACGTCATTACGACTACTATATACCACTATTAATCTGGTGAGGTCTCCCCTACATATATGTATACGTACTATAAGATTATTTTACTATTGTACTATTAGAGGATTATAATATTATATTCGCCTATACTATCTCATATACTATACTACATACTATACTACATACTATCCTATATACTACATACTATTCTACTTATATTAATGGTTATGGATACATTTTTATTGACTAGCTAACATGGGATTTTATTATTGAATAGATGAATCTGTGAAAACAAAAGGATCAATCAGACAACGGCAAGATGAGGATATCAGTGATTTGGTTGGTTGATTGGTTTTTTGTCTTATTGTGTTTGGTGAACGAATATGCATATTATATACTATTGGACAGATTTTATAAAGGGATAGAGGCATTTTTGATTCCATACCCGTCTATATAGTTTTAGGTGGTTATGATAACTAGAGTGAATTAATGCATGTGTTTTATTGGTCTGTAGATTTTAAGTATATGAATATGACTATGTGTAATACAATGTATCTCTTGGTTAACTCGTTGAAAGTCAGCATTTTAAATTATAAGCATGGATTTGTATGATTGCCAATCTGGATTATGCGTCTACGGTTATTTTAAACCAATTAATATGCATTGCGTTTAAAGTATAGTAATAATGGCTATTAGGATAGGATAATAGTATACTATTAAATCTCTGCTGCGATAAAATTAATTATCAAAGTGTAAAAGAGGAATGAATTGGCTGAGAGGGTGGTCCAATATGATTCAATACACCAATTAGATAGAGGTAATATATTTTAATACTAAAAAAATAAAACGAATAGGGTAGGTAAGGATTTTAAATATATAGGCCAGTTATGAAATTGAACATTATGATATAACTTTATAAGCAGGTTATTAAGCCAGTAATTAATGATTATATATAATTATAAATTGCAAATTTCCACCAACAGAAAGATGTATATAAATATAAACAATATTTAATCTATTATAACTAAGACATTAAATTTGAACCTTCTGCCAATCATTGTAATTATTTAAACTGATATAACATAATTTCAGTACACTATTGGAGGAGAAGATGAATACGCCAAAGAGGTAAGTATAGTATAATATAGTATAGTATGGTATAAAATATTATGGAATAGTTAAGTATATTATAGTATAGTATAGTATATTATAGTATAGTATAGTATTGTATAATACAGTATAATACAATATAGTATAGTATAGTATAATATAGTATAATATATTATGGAATAGTTAAGTATAGTATAATGTAATATGTTACACTGCAATTCAACACATGGCAATATAATTTAATAAATAAGGGTCAAATAATTTTTTATTCCGGAATTCTGGTTGGACAATAAGCATTGTTATACTACAGTTATATGGTACAATCGACCACGTGCACACAGGAAACGTCATCTCATTGACTCTTACGAAGGATGGAAGTAGGTTCATTTTAGATTTTAATAGTGTATTCCCTTATTTCTATTGATAGTACCCAGTTTATAAATTTGGTCTAATTCTAATTAGTGATTGTTGTTTGATTTCTCTGTTTTATTTAGTTTATCTGCTATACGTATATCTAGTATATTATGTAAAAATGTATTATATGTATTATATATATTATATAACTCTATATACGTATTCTTCTTAGTTATTATTATATTTCTATTTCTATTTCTATTTCTATTTCTATTTATATGTATTAAATTGGACTATTCATTTACTATTTCATTCACTGTTGGGTACTATATTTATACGATTTTAACTATTTATTTAAAATATTCTACCAATTAAATCACAGTTCTGGCTACGGGGGGAGCCAATAAGATCATTCATGTAGCTAAGGTGGTTGACTGGTCTAAAGGAGCTATACGATTGGATAACGAAAAGGAGGTTGGCTCACATACTGGTGGAATTCTGGACTTAAGTTTTCATCCAACCAAAAGGTGATATTAAAATTAAATTCTACTCATATTACCAATCTCTAGTTCTTGTTTCTTATTTTATGTCATATTATGTTATGGTATGTTATATTATATTATACTATATTATATTCTATTATATTATACCATATACAATCAAGACTCTCATCTCTTTTTCAATCTCTTGTTCTCCCTGTCTGTCATATTAATTAATTAATTAAATTAATTAACTCATGAATTAATTTCCTTGTAAATCACACTTCCTCTCCCAATGAGCTCCGTTGACTTCTTTCTTTTTATCCAATCAATTAAGCTATATGACAAGCTCTGGCCTCCATTTCCATTTTAACCATACACCAATCATATGATCCTTCGATCTAATTAATTAATTATATTCTATTATTAATTACCTCACTCTTTTATTCAGTCATCTCCTGGCTACTGCAAGTATGGACAAATCCGGAGCGATCATTAATGTGATTAGCGGAGAAGTTATCCAATCATTTACACACACTAAGTATGTTTTAATGAATCCGTATATATATTATGTTTTATGAGATAAATGTATTTTATTGGAAAATCGTATTAGTATTTATTTATATATTTTATTGTACTATATTAGATTACATTATATTATGCTATACTATATTATGTTGCATGTCTAATTATAGGTTTAATGAACTTAAAGTGGTTTAGTGTACCACTAACACACAGTAATTGTATATATTGATTTCCACCCAATCATATGCGACGCTTATTTTTTATCTCTTCTTTTTCATTAGACCTCCTTTCTTTTCTTCTATTGTTATATCAACACATAATTGGTTTAAATATAATATAAGATATATATGTGATTGCATTAGTTTTTAAAGGGCCGATCGAGAGGCGTGGTTATAAAATATTTTTATTATTATTATTTGGTTGGATTAAAATTAATATCTTTACAATAACCAATTCATATAGGTAGCTATAATTGTACTATACTATACTTTCAGTTGGTTTTTTCTTTCTAATTAATTCCTGACCTGATCTGTAGCCGATGATTCTTTCCTTATATTATAATTTTACATTAAAAACTAATCCTTCGTTTTCATTGGTAGGTATGTTAACCGGGTTATATTTAGCCCTAATGGAGATTATTTTATAATGACGTCCTACGATAGGACAGCTTCGATTTATAAGTAAGTTACAATTTTATATTGTTCTATTTATAAGTATCTTCCATTTATAGTATATTGTATTTTTATATTATTCTTTGGTAGATCATCTCAATTACTAATATTAATTTTTTTATTATAAACTTAAATATTGCTACATCCAATCGCAATCAACCATTAAGATATTATTATTTGCACCCTTGTATATTTGTATATGATCCTGTATATGCATGTATATATATCCTGATATTCCTATATATGGTATGGTATAGATCCCAGGAACAAGGCGACCAATACGAGCTAGTTAAACAGATACCATATAGGGGAATAGTGGAGGCAGTGGATATTTCCCATGTAAGTTTATATTTGCTCTTTTATTGGCGTATGTTTTTATCAGTGAGTTATGGATATTCTATTAGTTTTGGTACAGTATAGTATAGTATACCACATCATATCATAGTACATATGTACACATGATCCTAATCCAATACCTATATAGGATGGACAACAAGCTGTGATTGGAGTCAGAGAGGATAATTGTCTACACTTTTTGGATCTTACATCGTCTGATCTAACGGTTTTTACCCTCGCTCTCCTCTTACCTTTTATCATATATAATGCTGTATTGTGTGGTATCATAGTACTTTGTCTTATAGTGTATGGCTTGATATTACCATATATTATCTTATACTATTATGTATATTATATATATATGATACATTTTATTTGTTTTTTATTTAACCAGTAGTATAGTCGTATACCATCTAAAATAGTCCAATAAAAAGATATTTTGTTTAAATGAGTGTGTTATATTTACGCAATTTGATTGTTTGTTTGAATCATTCATCAACCAATAATAAGATTGGTAATCCTAAACCAATAGGAAAGTATTATGAATATGAACGAGCTGGGGGATGATTGGGTGAGTTTTACACCAATGGACATTAAGTATAGTCCAAACGACCAATACGTATGCGTATGCACTGGTAGGTAGATCATCTATAATATATAAATAGTTTTATATCAATCTAATCTAATCTAATTGAAATTTAAATTTAACTCTTTCTTTCATTGCATTATTATCAGATGTTATTGGTATCCTTTGACAATATCTATGGGATAGAATATGGTATGATATTATATGATATAGTACAATAAAGTATAGTATAAGATAATGTGATATACTATGCTAGAATATAGCATGATATGATATGATATAATAAATGTATTATATTATGTTATGTTATGCTGCAATATAATAACAATCCACTCATTCCTGACTCTTAATTTTAATATCAAACTACCATTTTTCTTACTCAATCCTTTTTTGCCTAACCACAGACAAAGACCGAATCATAATCTACTCTCGGAAAAGCGGCAAGCAGGTAAGCTCACTCATTGGTTGAATGTCATCTAAATGCCATTATAATGTTAATAATTTTGTTTCATTTATCCATTCTCTATAACTTTAAATATCTTTTTCTTTCTATATATTTAAATTTAAATTTAAATTTTACTAATTTATTGACTTGTTATACTGATTGTTCATACATCCATCTACTCTTCTCTTGATTTGCTTATATATATTGATTTATCTCTTTTCTAATTGTATGATCCCTCTATAAATGTATTGGTGACTTTATGTCCAATCCACACTCATCCCTGTATCATTCTTCTCTCTTTGATTGGTTGATAACAGACTTATCTCTCTCTGATTCATGAGTTTATTACTTTATGAGTACTAACCAAAGTTTTTCCAGATTGGTCTTTCTAATTTTTTAATTGATTAAGTATCTTTTAGAATCATTCATTGGTTCTTTCTCTCGTATATATACTATCTCCTGGTCTCTCTTTCTTTCTACTAATTAGGTAATTAACCTGTATATATTCTGATTAGTTTTTATACTTATTCCTAATTAATTTTCTCTCCTCCTGATGGTAATATATTCGTTTCTCTATAGTTTCCATAATTGTGCTAATTACACTAATTATTGATTAACGTTGGTGATTCTGATAGGTTCGTAATTTATACGGTCTTTCATTGGGTCTATTAGGTCAACCTCGTGTAGCCTGGCATCCTACTGGTAGATATTTATATGCGGTATGTATGTATCTACGCATGTATATATATATATATATATATATCCATTATGGTACTATAGTCATATTATATTATATTATATTATATTATATTATGGTATGTTGTGTTATGTTACACTATATGTATCTCTATAATAACTTTTTTCTTTTTCTCTTTGTCCAGACTGCCCACGCCAATCAAATCTTTGTTTACGATGTTGCAACGCAGTGTCGATTGGCTGCCTTAAAAGGACATACAGGGATAGTGGTATGACTCATTTGATAGCTATATTTGGATAGTTAGATTGGTGTGTATAAATTTATGATAGGATAGAATAGGTTAGGGTATGATAGGATATAATATAATATAACACAATACAATATAGTGGAATATAATATCTAGCTGCCTATCTAGTGATTTTGACAACGTCTTTACCCATACCTACCCCTAATCTCTTGTAATCTCACCTCATGACCTATAACCTCTCCCTATCTTTCCCTTTACTAATCTATTTTTCCACAGAGGAATCTTCTCTACAACAGCCAATTAGAAGTTCTTGTATCATGTAGTTATGACAAAACCGTTCGATTCTGGAAATGAGTAGTCATATAACGTCTTTAATTTTAACTCGACGATGATACTGGTTTAATCACATATATGGTTATGGTTTGTTTACACCAATCACATAATACTATTGGTTATTAGATCAAATTGATTCATTATAGCTAATTAGTGGTGTGCACTATTATCATAATTAAGGTGGATGTGTAATGATTGGCTAAGCTACCTTAATAGTTTAATTCGATTGAGCCGCAAAAGTCACGAGATCTTATTTAATATTCTCTATCTAGGTATTTGTATCTGGAGATGGTGTTTGGAGAACTATATGTATATAACTATATATATATAACCTATTGAATAAGCTCCTTATTGGATGAGATCTAATTTTTAATCAGCAAATTAATCTTACCCCAATTAAATAACAACAGATAATTAGATATCACTTGTACAGTATAGATATGGTCTGTGCTATTAATGTCTTTGTGTATAGTATATATATATAATTAAATGCAAAGTATTCTTGTGTACATTTACGAGAACTTCGTATTTGCCGTAAATACCGCGTATGTGTGAGCGGAGGCTGGTCGACCAGTTCTTTATTGACTGCAGTGTACATTGACACTAATCTTCTTTTTAGAATGGCTCTTTAGCTAGCTGCCTCATTGCTGTAACTGCTCATGTATTATGCAAGTAACTAATCTCGAGTCACAATAGGTTACAGAGACCTACTGGAATTGTCTATCTTGGCACAATACTTAAATACCATTATATCTCTATTTAGATGGCGAATTAATCTATTTTCTTGTTGACGTAATAATGTTCATATGCTGCATACTATGACCAGAATCGATCTACTTATTATCTAAGCTTTGATAGAACCCACTTATTCATCTGTGGTTAGCAATCTTACAACATATACTTTAGAATATAGCCCTATGATGTCTTATATTATATTAAAAGTAAAACATTGCATTATCCTAACCCATCCTTTTCTCCTATACTGTGTTCCCTGGTACGTAAACGCCATCCTCTTCCTCCCGTCTTTTCTCTCCCTCCTCTCCCTCTTCTTCCTCCTCTTCCTCTTCTCTGTCCTCTCCATCCCCTAACAATATTTTTTTATCAACAACCTGATCCTTATTCCTGTTCCCTTCCTTGCCACAATCACTCTTTAAGTAAGAAACATAGTCGTTATTCCGGCCCCGTGAGGTCAAGATTACCATAGTGCTTGGTGTAGTGGGTACTGGTGACACCTGATGCCTCTCAGCGGCTAGTAATTCAGTGTGAGCTGTAACATTAAGGCCTGAGATGTAGGTTAGGATGCTCAATACAGACTGATCATAACGATGGTTGTGTAAAGAAGTTCCACTGGGGGCAATACAGCTTTCATTGAGGGCACATTGTGTTCCGGGTACAAAGATCCTGTTATATCCTTCACTATGTTTGACCCATCCTTGGATGCCACCTGGCGGAAGGGGAAGAAATACCATAAGGCCAGTATATGTTAGAATGCTCAAGCTACTATAACCATGATATTGGAAAAAATAGGTAGAGATTATTTATGTATTTGTAAGATGTAAGTTACATAATTAAGGCTCCATTGGGTCAGGGAATAAATATAAAAATAAGATGCAGGGATTAGTCGTGCTCTAGGCTAATTATATCTAAATGATTTTATTGGATTGTGAGGCATGGGGTAAGATTACGGTATTGTCTAGTATTGGTATATCATTATCACCATGCATATATGTAGGGGAAATGTATGCACCATGAGCATGGGAGGGAGGGGAAAATGGATTGTGCTGCAATGATATCTATGCACATTACATTGAGTTTTTGATAGGTAATAATAATAATAAATAGAGGAGCCGAGAGGCAAAATAAATGGATGCAGGAATGCCAATGTATAAGATGTGGAGAGGGATAGGGAATAAAATTCAATAAGAAAGACGTTGGGCGGGCAGAAATAACGATAAGAAATGTGTTAAGAAATATGATATAAAAGAAGTAGTGCAATACCATAGGGATATAATATGATTTGATTAGATTGATATATTATATTGTATTGTATTATATTATACTTTGTCATATTGTGTTATCTGAGTAGTTTATAGTACTTCATATTACACTATATTATATTATATTATATTATCTAGATTTATATCTGAATAGAAGCTATTCTTGTATTAATACTAATATATCTATATCTATATCTATATCTATGTATATTTCCATCCATATGTGTATCATATCACATATATACATGCAATCAAGTCGGTCTTACCTGCATAACTGGGCTTCCCTGTAAACTCTTCTTTATTCTGACCAAGGAACCTCATAGTAAGATCGTGAGTGTGCCGAGTCATATCTCCATCCTGTCCCTGAACTAAGTAGTGGCCATCTTGTGTCAAATACTTTTCAATGATGTCTAGTGAACCACGAACATTGTTTCCTGCATCTAACCACAATACTTTTGAATAATATTTCAGAGCGTCTTTGATAGCCAATGGCTTCCATGCATAAATTTTAGGGATGTGAATATGTCTAGCAAATGTAGGTGGAACTCCTCCAGGCCAACGAAGCTCCACGTTGCACCATGATCCAATAGCCTCTCTCATTTCTGTAGTTAGTCCTAGATCGTACACAATGATTGGTTTATCTTTATTCCAGAAATGAATAGATCCAATCATATTTGTAAGTGACTGAAAAAACGAATCATCGGCTGCAGTGACAATAACCATTTCCGATGAATCTGTTATGCTTGCAGACATTTTGTTTTCTTTGTTATGCTGAGTATGGTGGGACTTCAATGGGATTGGATCACTGGAATCAATCATATCCACGTTGGATAATGCACTACCGTCATCTGGGGCAAAGTCAGGAAACTTGGTGGCTTTCTCTTCCACTTTTTTAATATTTAATTCGTTATTGTCCTGACTATTTTCATTATTATCATCATACTCACTATTATTATTCTCGTTATCATTATCGCTCTCACTATCATAATGATCATCATAATCATTATTACTGTCGTGATCATACCCATTATCATTATTATTATTATTATTATTATTATCAATATCATTGTTATACGGCATCTCTTTATTTGAAATATAGACAGGTGCGTCGGCCCCAAGGGACATTATAGTAGTAATAGGAATACATTTATGATGGTAAACTGCTACTATTATGATCAATATAAGGAACATAAGAAGGGATCGCAAAAGAGAGCTCACAGAAGTGAGATTCCAATTTAATTTGGACTTCCCGGGAAAAGCATTTGTAAGTCGAGGATGAACTGTGGATAGGTTTAGAGTTCAGCATATATAATTTAAAAGGAGGGAGAGATAACGTGTAGGTATGTATGTATGTATGCATGCATGCCTGTATGTCTGTATGTATTTATGTATGTATGAATTGATATAAAAAATGTACAAACCACTATTATCAACAGGCAGTAAATATTGGGTCCTCATAGAAAAGCAAATTTCCAAGATACCATTAGAGATCTTATGTTAAATGCCTACATACTAATATGGTATATAGTATATATATATTACGGTTATTATCAAGGAATATATCTAAACCTTAGTATGTCTAAATATGGTGACTTCATTCACAAAAGTAGCTGCACATCTCAGGTTTAACTTATGATCAATATATACATATATATTAGGATATGTCACAATATATCACAATTATATCATTATAAATCACTATATATCAAATAAATAGGGTATTATGCTTTTATAAAAGCCTATATAACTCATAATCCATATTTATTTATGTATTATTAATATATTATTATCGATAGCATTTTCATTTATACAATACAACACTATACTTTGTGATTAAAGTAATGTCAAATTAAATAAATATGCGTGTCAAGACGTATTGAAATGAAATGGTGATATTCAGATATGCCTGCCTAAAACCCATAATAGTAAGATTCTCTGAATAATAACTATATAAATGGCATAGCTATAATGTCGATAAAAGGGTTGTATATGTATACACCATGAATGTTAAAGAATAGTAGAAACAATAGTTATAGAGATAATTCAATATTCGGTAAAGCAGCACATTAACATACAAGACAATACAACACAAAATAATGCAATATGAAAATACGGTTTATAAAAGTCTTGCAATTCGCCACCAAAATAAAATACAGGTAATATAATATAACAAATTACAATAAATTATATTATAATACAGTATAATTTGAAGATATTTGAATGATAAGCAAAAAAACAACAATAGACTCACTTACAATGGAATATCATGATGTTTTAGGGTTGTCCCGGGAGGCGAAAAATGGGCTCTTGGCTTGTGTAAAACAACTTTCAATGCCTACGCTTAAAAACAATACACGCACAACTTAACACCTATTAATGAATATTAATTGATTGCAATTGCGGCTTTCTATATGAAGTATATAGCTGATAATATTATCTCTTATCACTTACGTTAAATTTTGAGAATTGGTCTTAATTTCCCTAATAATAGCAATAGGACAAGTGCTACTCATTTATGTAATTTATATCCAATAAAAGATGCAAAATACTGATATATGATTAATCAAAACATTTAATGTTATTTTTCTATATATATATTTTTTTTTTGACAAAGTAATATAATTAGATTCTGCAAAGCTCTATATATTATTGGAAAGTATCAGTTAACAAATAACTCTCAATAAATTAATCACGCTGCACAGTTCACACGAAATATTCATTGATAAATTCCACCCCAGTTTTTATTTCTGCGGCAAATGCCGGCACTTAAAGAATTAACCATATTTGGGTCCTACTGGATAAAAATCACAATTCATTTCAAATCATCATCGGCATGATTGGGGCGGTATACTAAAAACGTGTATTCTCCGTTAAAACCAACCGGACTTGTCAGTTACGATTACTCAGTAAGTGGCTCCACATGATTTCATTTAGTTGCTGTACTAGATATATAATCTGCTAAAATGACTCCTTTATTATTTGTATTAGAAATACATTTAGGACAATTTGCATGCGACACTCTGAAATGCATATTTATAAAAGATTAATTACAAGATCCTTAACCGCAAATGAACATAGTTTGCCCAATCACGATAACAAACAATATATTTATATACAAGCCTTCCCCTGTTAGCAGTAATTAGATAGCTAGCAGCCTAGGCTAGGGGAGATCCCAATGCACTTAATCTTTATAATAAATGTTTATTATAATAATTTCAAACCATGCATTCAGTAAGCTGCGATAAACCCACGGCAATTCACCATAAAGAAAAGTGCAGGTGTAGTAAGGATAGAAAGTAGGCATTGTTTAGAAACCATTTTTACGCAATTGAGCTGTGGCATATTAATTAATTAAATACTAATTTTTAATTTAAAAAATTGTAATAATTATTTTAACATATCTCGAGGCTGAGCAGAACTATATTGAATTTCTACCAATAAAAGTAA
>NAOQ01000132.1:47719-59585 GCA_002751075.1 Ichthyophonus hoferi | reverse complement strand
TCCCTGTGCCTCTCGCATGCTAAGCGAGCGCTCTACCATCTGAGCTACACCCCCGTCATAGTAAATGATTGGTATATCCAAAATGTATTAATATGTACCAATATGTTTTACATAATTTGGTAATACATTATAATATAAAACGATATTCTAGATTTAGGTAGATAGAATCTAATACAAAAAAATTATATATATATATCATATAAATTATTTAAATACTTACTCTTTATATGTTTTAAATTAGGCAGTAAACAAAATCAATAATTCTTTTTATGTTAATAATAAAGGTGTATATAATGATCTAATCATGATTTGATCAGAACCAATTATTTAGTAATTGGTTTCTTTAACACTCATATAACTATTAAACCTGCTTTCTAAAAATATTTCTCTACTAAAGCACAATATTATCAGGATAACATCTAAACTATGAAAGTAAGCTCTACTATGTTTTTCCTAATAGTACATATATGTATGCATACAATCACAATATAATGTACATAGGTACACATAAATATTTAATATAAATATATAAATGATATAATATATAGACATGTAGATATAAAGAATGCTAAAGTTAAAAGGATATATAAAAATAATATACTAGATAAAAACAATATCAATAATCAATAATCTCTATTAAAAACCAATTCTTCAATGAATGAAATGATTGAACCTTCCAGCTCCAATAAGACTGACTCTCCATAGTAATCTATTATGTATTCACTATGTTAATAAACTGGTATGTTTTAGTAGTTACTGTAACAATGAAAATAAATATATAAATATTATATAGCAATTGTTTTAGTATGCGGTGAAATTAGTTAAATCTTTTACAATCTATATAATGGAAATAACGATCCCTACCATTAGCTAATACAACCTTAATAGCTTATATATATATAAGCTGGCTCTAGACTGATTCTAAGCATGGGTTTTTCGCTCATAAATGTGATTTGTAAATTTATCTAAGTAGTTTAGTTGTATTTTGGCTCAGTCTAAATGTGTTAGACTTTGGATCATATTAAAATAAACAATTAAATAAATTATTTGTCCCAATAATTGTATTTGTTTTCTAACATATTGTGTTACATTATGTTTTGTTATGTCGTAGCATTATATTATGAATATTATATTGTGATTTGTTATTTAAAGTTACAATTTATTTTATTTTATCAAACTACGAGTTCATTCAGAGTTAACGGCTTTGTAACATACTATATAATCCAATATGGTAAACTCTGTAATAAGATATATCAAGTTGCCTTGGAAATAAAGCTTGTATTGATGTTCCTGTGTTCTATTTGAAAATTATCGTCAGTTAGTCTACAAAATAAAGCTTTTAATAATTGTTCCTTGATTTCACGTTGTTGATTTAAAGATGTAGAAGCCTTTAGTTTCTTACCTGGCAATATGTTATAAATATAGTATCTGTAACCTCATGTGGTTGTGTGCATACAGTTAAGCCATTGTTATTATCGAAAATAGCCACACCAGATTCATCCAGTTGGTCTTCTAGTAAAATGTCTGGGTTACCTACTTCAATGTTTTTTTTTAGCAACTATAAGCATATTATGAAAGACATAGAACATATATTGGATTCCAGAATATGACTTTTATAACTAGCATAATATGTATTTTTCATGATTGAACAGTGTCTTCATTATTGTATGAAGCCTTGTGTTTATGCTACTTTTTCTCAAAAATTAGTTTTGAATAAATTTATTCTGATGAATATGAACTAACCAATGTGCACATGTTGTTAAAATCCTAATTGACTTGTGAATTCTAAGCCCATCTGTTTTATTGAATTCAACCAGAATAAGCAATAACTAATCAATATTTATATAGTATGTGATTGGTTGTCTGCAATTAACCCAAGTTATTCTATTAGTTGATTGGATTATCGACCAAGCTCTGAACCATTAAGAAACATTAATCCTTCACATAGGGTCCTTATCAAGCTTAAATGGGAAGGGACGTCTTTGCTATATAGTAACAAATAAACATACTAAAAATGAATGAAAGAGTGTACTGTAACAGAGCAGAAAACGCGTTGATTCCAACCAGTTGTTATATATAAATTGAAAAAGATCTTATTAACTGTATTATTATCAGCATTATATAGAGTTAATCGTATTAATCTACGATAATGTATTCATTTGGTTGGTGTAATTCTGTATATAAAAGACTAAAATTAACTACCTTTTCTATCACCTAATGACTTTTTAGTTTCCGTTTTATGCACATGTATTTCCCAATTAAACTACTGGAGATAAAAATAATAAAAACTTTTTAATACTGCAAACCAATAGAATTTATATTATATGATTTTATATTTAATATGACATTTGCATATAGTAGTATACAAGCGTGTCTATAATGAAGTACAAACCTGTACATTCAAGTGACTATAATTTTACCAGCCAACACCAGGTCCGCTTTAAAATTATTCAAACCTTCATTCGTTTACAAATTCTTTCATCTTTTTATTCCTCTCCTCACCCACACCCTCTTACTTTATGATTGGCTGGTAAACAGGTAAAGACTGTACATATCTAATTATATAAAAGGAACATACCAATGAAAGGATAGACAAGAGTGGTAATAATATAATGTAATTTAAATGGTGATATATCATTGGACAGTAAGCCCATTAAAACTAATAAAGAAGTATATTCATTATAATACATTATATTATGCCATACCATTGGCCATTAAAATTAAATGGATTAAAAATAATAGACTGATACATAACAATACAATACAATGTAGTATATCATTAGTCAGTAAATGGATTTAAACTAATTCTCAATCTAATATCACACTCTAATTTCTCCAACCCCTCAGTGCCTAGACAGTCATTCTCTGAGAAGAAGATGGCGAGATTCTCCTTTATGGTAAAACAGTCATTGCCAACCATAATATCTATAGGGTTATCTCCAATTGGTCGAACTACCCCTTCCCATAGCAACCGGCGATAATGACGTCGTACCTCTATCTGATAATATGCCAATCCTTCATGGTTTCCCTGGATAGACCGTAACGCTCCACGATAATCTTTATCTTTGGCAATATGAAAGAATTCCAATAAAAAATATCTATCCTTATATAGATAGAGAAACGGTCCCCAATCGGCTCCGACGTGACCATGTGAGTTTGTCACTCGCTGTATAGAACCGGTTACTTGGGTGTTTGGGAGACTAATTACAGATACAGCATGAGCTTTAATAAGATGTTTGACAACAGTGATACTAGGGCCTGTCCATTGACATATTTTGTGTCGCCAGCCGTGGTAATGAGGGCATGAGACAGGGTGGTAGCAGCATTTAGTTTCATGTTTTATGATTTCATCCAGTGATAGTTTAACATCACAACCTAAATCAGTGTATTTGCAGGGGATGTGAGTGCGGCGCATGACTTCTTCCAATGCTCTGTTTCGTGATAATGTATGAAAGAAGATACGACATGATGGGCAGGCTTTCAGTCTATCTTTACATGTATCACATATAGTATGTCCCTCTGCACACTGCCAGATAGGAGGACGGAGGGTTTCGTAGCATACAGGACACTCTAGAAGGTCAGAGAGGTCGGTAAATAAGGCCATGATGTATTGATTAGTTGCATGTAAGGATATATATTGTTAAGTAGATAAAAAATAATGGAAATTGGCTTATGATTTCTGTTTAATGTATGTTATAGGTAGTATGATGTAGGATGTATGTTATAGGTAGTATGATGTAGGGTGTATGTTATAGGTAGTATGATGTAGGATGTATGTTTTAGGTAGTATGATGTTTTAGGTAGTATGATGTAGGGTGTATGTTATAGGTAGTATGATGTAGGATGTATGTTCTGAGTAAGAAAAGAGAAGGGCTGATATATAGAGTATAGGGATATTGGAATAAGATAGTAATTCAAATAGTTAAAATAATGGATGTGTGTAAGAATAATTTAAAAGAGATAAAGGGAAAGATATAGCATGTTTAGAGAAAAGATAATACAATAATAAACATAATATATTTGCATGTTGCATATTATTATATTATATTATAGTATGATGGTTTTGGTATGGTCATTATTGCTATTGTTATTATCCTTTATAATTATTAAATACACATACTACTATACTAATATTATAACATATAGTATATTATATAATGGTAATGCCATATATATTAATTAATTGTGGTGGCGGCCAGTGTAATTACATAAAATCACATACAAGTCTACATTTTCACGTTATCAAATAGATAGTAAAAGTTTATTTAAAGATTGAAAATAGATTTAAATAGTGAAAATTTATATGTATGGATGGTTGTTTATGTATTTTACGGTATTTGTTATATTATATTAAAATATTAAACCTAGAATTTAATTATTAGCCATAAAACTTTTATTTATATAGTTGAAACTTACATGAAATTTCATCACCATTCGCTGCTATTGGACCAAATTAATTATATAATTATAATTAGATGTGCAACCGATTAATCATATCTGGTATATTTTAAAATATTTTTTAGATATACTTGATTAGGCATTGGTATTGAAGGTAGACACTATTGGTGATAAGGATACTAAAATTATTTCTGTAAAGGATTGCAATGCGATAAGATTTTTATAACCCAATAGAATACATATAATATATGGGTTTCTCGAACTTTAACGACAGTTTCCCAAGCATTAACAACGTTTTTCAAAACATTAGCGACATTAAAGTATGAACATGATACTTTTTTTGAAAATCAGTTTATGAAAAAGATAATAGTAGTTTTTTTATAGAATATAATTTATTCAAAAATGGTTTCCCTTTCCAAAGACAGACGTGTGTGCATCCAAGTATTCTCATGTAGTAACCATTACCAGGTACTTCATTAAAAACATCTGATATATACTTTAACAGCTCTTCTTCATTCCTTGTACACCTTATCACCGAATTCTTCCATTTGTTAAAGCAATTCTTGATAGGGTTTAGAAACGGTGAGTATAGCGGCAAATACAGGAATATTTTAAAAAACCAAATAAATCTTTAAAGAAAATTGCTATAAAAAAAAAGAAAGTTTTTTTTACAAGATCGTTAATTGCGATTGTACCTTTAAATCATAAGTACTTAAAATTAAGAAGCTCAAGATTAATTAATTGCATAATATCTTTCCAACCTGATAAATTGATGTGTTAATAGAACCTCTGTAAGTTACGCCAACAAAATAGCAAAACTAGAATCAAGATCTGATGAGAAACAAGTATAAAAGAAAACCAAAGTCCACAATAAAGGTCCACGTCGCAGACATTTGCGACACCCCTTGGGGGAGGGGGGAGGGGGAAATACTATCCAAATTAAATGACTGCTAACTAAATACATGGATTAAATAATTCAATAGAGCAAAGCAATGAATTCCAGCATAAACCTGAATCAGAATTCTATTAGTTTTTTAACATTTTCATGCATTAATGTCGTTAATGCTTGGGAAAATGTCATTAAAGTTCGGAAAGCCATATATAAATTGTGTAGATTGCTGAAACGGTAAATTGCAAGGTAAACATATTATATCCTGTCATTATCTTAAACCATTACCCTAATAAGGATTGCATATCAGATGACGGAGTAGAGTGTAAACAAAACTAACAATCTCGTATCAACCACCGAGTGGTTAATCTAGGCTATTCTAGACGCGTGATGCGGCGAGACTGTTTACGTAATCCAATCTGACATTCAAGAATTAATGTCAATCCGAATCATTACTACATAGGATTTATAGATAAAAATTTTATCGTTATTATATGTTAGGTAAATAATACTTAATATAGATTAATAACTGGTAATAAATAAATAGAGTATATTTTAGATTTTAATACAAATAATCAATTTATTAGGGAGTTATCGGAGCGTATTACATTTGTTGTAACTTGAATACCATATATGATGGAATGTACAACACATGTTTTTAGGATTATACCAGATCGACAATTAATATCGATAGTAATTGAATAAGTGGTATTTTTAAACTGATTAAAATGAAAGGATGATTGTATAATATATATATATGTGTGTGAATTAATATAAGATATAATAATATATGTACATACAAATGTAATATAGTATTATATTCATAGATTATATAGTATGGCACAATCTGTACTATTATACTTATACAGTTGATGTAGGAATTAGTAGAATGCTGATGTATATTCGACATAAATAAACAACACTGACACTAGTTTTATAATAATAATGGAAAATGGATAAAAAATAAACGTATGTTTATGTTTAAGTATCTAATATAGTTATAACATCTACATAAATTTTGTTTGTTATAACAATAATTGAGAGAACAAGGATACAGCAATAAAATACCATTATTTCACAATAACAAAGGAAAAAGGCGGATTGTAGCTTTAAACACACTTGCAAACATCAAAATAATATATGTATATGTATATGTGTATATACACAAAGAGAATTAATTAAAAATAAATATGTATAAAAAATAACGAGTTAATTTCTTGTTTATTATTTGATATCTCATTCAGCTATAGCTTGTAATTGGCGTGATAGTCACAATATGCTGCCTATTATATGAATTGAAATGTCACATTTTAACAACCTAACCTAAATTAACCATTGCAATTAATCAAAATTATTGAATATTAAAAATATATAATAATAATTGAATTTTTTTAGGGCACTAATAAAAATGTTTAATTAATATAGAATTTAGACTTGGTCAGTTGATTTTACACTACTCCAATCTAGATCTAGATCTAGATCTTGATAGTAAAACGTAATCAATTACATAACAATTCGCATACCTTTTTATTTAACATTTCATACAATATATAGACAAATACACAATATATATAAGAAACAATTTATATTATATTAAATTTCGACAAAACAAATTATTTTAAAAATACCACGAACCAAGAGGATATTATAGCATCTTAAAAGCAACCACAACATATATAAATTGGTTTCGATATAAGATCTCTCGGTAGTAATTTAATACTACTAACTTAATGCTATTATTGTCCAACTATTGTTTAATAAAAGGGTATAAGTCTTTAATTTCATATTAAAAATTGTTTTATTTTGTTGGCATTTTTCTGTTCCTTTCACTTCTTCTTCTTTTTTTTTTTTTTTTGTAATATACTGCTTTGCATTATTATAGTGGTTGCATTGCCTTCCATGATGTTTTCTTGTATTTTATTATATTGTATTAAGTTGCATCATATCGTCTGGTTTTGTTTTGCGCTATATTTAATTGTATTGTATTGTATTGTATTGTATAATACTGTACTGTAATGTATTATGTTGTACTGTATTTCATTGTATTATATTGCATTCTATTGTATTACTACATTGAAATGTATTGAAATATATCGTGTTAGTGTATTGCATTGTATTATATTGTGTTGTAATATAGTGTGTTTTATTATATTGTATTGTATTATACTGTAGGGTATTTTGTTATATTTTATTGCATTGCATTGAATTATATTGTATTGTATAATATAATACAATTTGATAACACACGAGTTTACGGTTGATTTACAAAATACTACATACTTGTAATTTTAAGTTTAAAATTCTAATTGATTTATGTCTATTTAATCTCAAGAAATTCTAATTTCCATTTATCCAGTTATTTCAGATATCCTTATCTGGAGATGCTGTGCTTTCTTCTTTTATTAGCACCAATCTCAGTGCTTGCAAATCATGTACTGCTGAATGATAATATCAATCATGCTAACTATGGCAATAATACCTGTCTGACCACTGGGGGTATGCTTTAAAATTTTATTCTCTTTAACATATAATAAAATAAAAATCATTTCTTTGCTTTACATAATATCTATTTTGCTTTCCATTTCTTTAAATTTTTAATTTTTAATTTGTTAAATAATTTGCCTACATATCTCACTATTATAATTTTACTTTTGAGTATTTATTTTATTTTGATGATTGTACTTCATTGGAATATTAAGCTTACAAAATATAGAAAAGATGAATATGGTTGGTGGTAGAAACTGAAATAAAAATGATTAGTTGTTGGGTATAGGATAAACATTTAGATCAATGCAGAGGCTGTAAGAGGTTGCCATAGATACAGAAACAACTAATAGAAACATGCTATATATATTAAAAAATAATCACCAATTGAAGAAAAAATTTCAATTAATTGACACCTAAAAACTTCACTGGATATTATGTGGAGATATAAATCAATCAAAATGTAACCTTAAAGACCAATAGGATTAGTTTATATACATAAAATATACGTAATATATATATATATATATATATATATATATATTATAGTATGTAGTTATAGTATATATTCACATGCATTATTATTATTATTATTAATACATACCTGTATACCTATCAATCTACCTACTTACCTACTTACCTACTTACCTACTTTCTCTTTCCAGAATATCACGATACCGCGGATTATTTTCCAGCCAAGGTCTACAACAATACAGCCCTCCATTATAACCCCAGTTATTTTAAAAGTTTTAAAATATTTAACAACACCAATGCGGACCCTTGGGGCGTTGACGGGCCAAGAATTGATATGTACGTGATGTACCAATGCGGAGCTCCTAGACCTCCTGTATGTGATAGGCCAGTTAAAATTAATGCGGTTGATACAGTGAAGAGGAGGACTGTATGTATTCAAGTTCCTGCATATTCTATTGGAATTAGTGATACGGTGGGGATATCGTTTTTAGAGGTAAGAAATATGTTATTTTTACTTTAAAATTTAAAATTAGTTTTAATTTGTACTTTCAATCTTAAAAAATTATTTAAAATTTTATTTGCTAGTCTTAATTGAAGGTTTTACTTTGAATTTATAATTTTAATTTGGACCTAAAAATTTTAAAATTTTAATTTTAGTATTCCATGAAACGTGACACTTTGCGGTTGAAAATAATTTTTTCCAATAATATTCAAAAATATTGAGGATTTCCATTCAGAAATGTATCACTAAGAGCAACAATAAGTCATATAATTAGTTTATATCATTTTAAAATTTTACTTTTAGTGTTAGTTTTTGATTTTACAGTTTTTAAATTTACTAATTGTTTTTGTAAATTTTAAAGTTGTTTCTTTTTCATGCAATGAAGTCTAACTGATTCTGTCTTGATAATTATTTCTGCCGTATAGAGCTACTATATATATATAATACCATTAGGTGTTATTATGAACTATCAGTCATTTATCTGGAAAGGTTAATTTTATTTTAATTATATTCATTAACAATACTAGGCCAGATCAATTCATTGTAAATAATACTATCTAATTAACACCTTCCAATCATATTTTTAATTAATTAAGCCTACTTTCCTATCCAATAAGATAACAAATTTTTACCAGATCCATTACTTAGACTTAATTCTCATTATATATCATCAACAAATACCAGGCATAATTAATTAAGTAATTCGATGCAATCACAGATCCTAGGCCTAATTAATCGGATCAGATACACTGATAGTCTCCAGTACGTGACGTCAGCATGTGTCCAAAAATGGGCAAAACTACAGCTCGACAAATATAATCACAATATATCAGTTTCAGATGATCCAATCATTGCTGCTCAACAAAAAGCTGTAAGTAGTTGGATTGTTAATGTTTAAATTTTCACATTTCAATTTTATAATATTCTATTCGTTCATATATGATTATGTTTTAGTAGATTATAAGACAATATATATTTAATAGTGTATATTTAAAACCAACCAATACCATTAAACTGCTGCAATGCTATTATGCTATTATACCTATGGTTGGTATTTGTCATCATTTTCATTAAATAATCAAACTATATATATGCCTAATGCATCAAGAGTTGCAGAATTATTTTTTGATGAGTATATATCTTTCAGGAGCTTAACTTTGAGAAGTGTATTTAAAATAAAAATATTTGCTATAATCTAATCAATAATATATATACAGTTCAGACAAAATGGGTATTTCATTAATTTTAAAAGATTTGAATATTATTCTAAATAACTTATCCACGGTCTTCTTTAAAGCTTTAATTTAACCCCCACCAATCTCTTTGCAGTCAGTGGATATTTACTTCCAATCAGGGGGTTCATATGGCAATAATTCTATTTTTACCTCTGAATCATCTGATTTCGGTGCATTAAACCGTCCTGATTGGCTGGGATTCTTCGCCGCTTTCTTTAATCTTGAGGTATAATTAGTGAAATAAAAGGGAAAGGGTTTAATTATGATTCCACTCCTTATTTAATTTAAAATTTTTAATTTCATTCGCTTTTATTTTTAAATTTAATTTACAATCTAATGTATATATGTATATATTATTTCTAAAGTTTACATTTGAATATAATTTACATTTAATGTTAATTTTAACTTATAGAAATAAATTTCTTTTGTTTATCTGTTTTCCTGTTAACCTTTTTACTTTGTGTAAATATAGATATTTTTACATGTTGATAGGATTATAATTTAATTATTAAGGTATATTTTTATTTTTCTATTTTTTGGATCCTTTATTACAGAATAAAAACGTATCAAATAATATGTCAATATATCTAAATATATATCTATTCTATTCTTCAGTCGAATGAACCAATTGATTTTAATTAAAATGGATGCTTTAAGTTCTTTTATTATTGGCTTATATAAAACTATAATATTTCTATTTAAAAATGTTTTCTATTTTAATTCATATTGATTATTTGTTCATTTATTGTAGTTCAACATAATATAATATTATAAAATGCAACATATCCTACCATATCGTAATAAAATACAATGCAAACATTTTTCTCCAATACATACATATATATACGTGCAGCTAAAATCTTTCCTTAAAAAGTATTTAATTTTAATTCTAATTTAAATTACCATCTCCCATTGGCTCATTCTAATCATAAATATGCACCCTTCTATCCTAGCATAAATATCATGAATACATGACTGGCGTCCAATCACGGTGGTATGAAGTATCGAATATCACTCAAAATTTAAGGTGAGGGACTTCAATTTACAAATTTTCAAGAAATGTTTTAAATGAAATTTTGATCTCAATATCAAAATTTCAATATATATTTTGAAAATTCATTGAAAATTTGGTCAACATTAGTATATTAATAACTTGCTCGTACAATATTATTTTCCATATGGTATATATTAAGGTTTAGGGCTTAAGATAAAATAATTATAAAATAATTCATATATAGTCTTAATAAAGGTATAATTATAATTATAATATATGTATTCTCTCTCATAACATACTTCACATACATTTAAAATATATGTTCCTATCCATCCAATCATATTACTCACCTATATATATCCACCAGTCCTAAGCCTCTGGTTGCTATGGTAAACTATAACGATTGGAACCCATCCAAGATTACTTGGGAAGTCCTCCAATCACACTATATGTCTGACATCATCACCGCAGCAGGTAACCATCTATATGCATTATCTGTATATATATATATACATATTGACCAATATATATTGAATATTATTTTTAATTGTTTATCACAATCAATTATTTACCCTCAAATTATTGACTGTTAATAGTATCTCATACGTATACAATGCTCACCTCATATATTATTCATTTTCATCCAACCATCTCTTATTATTTTTTCTGCATATGATGCACCTATATTACTAAATATAGTCCATATTACTATATATCTTAATCATTTTAAACCTTTCAATCATCAGGAGCTATTCCCTTAGGCCGCCAATCATTTAATAACTCTGAAGACTTTAAAATTTATGTGAAAGATGTAAAGGTGATAATAGACCAGGATACCAGGGAGGGGTAAGTATAGTATAGTATAGTATTGTATAGTATTGAATAGTATT
>NAOQ01000132.1:16877-29462 GCA_002751075.1 Ichthyophonus hoferi | reverse complement strand
TATATGTATATATGTATGTATGTATGTATGTATGTATGTATGTATGTATGTATGTATGTATGTATGTATGTATGTATATATGTATGTATGTATGTATGTATGTATGTATGTATGTATGTATGTATGTATGTGTGTATGTATGGATGGATGAATGAATGGATGTTTCGTCATATTAGATAGTAATACATAAGAACATATACCCATCACCTCTCTCCCTCCCTACCTCTATCCCCAGTACATGTTCTATTATTCTCTCTGTAGGCCGCTTCGTTCTCTTCTCTAGTGTAAGCAGTACCATATTTGATAATTGAAATAACGACAGTCAACCCTTTATGTATGATTATAATGTTATTATCCGGTTATAGTTGCCCTTGTATATGTATGTTTGCATGTATATAGGTTTATGTATATAAGTAGCTAAGTAGTAGGTCAATAGGTAGGTAGGTAGGTAGGTGTGTGTGTATTTTGATATAAAATTATACGTATTTTGTGTCAAAAGATATAACAGTGCATCTTTACTAACATGCTTTGAGATTGTAAACTATATATGCGAAGTGTTCTAATATTTGCTATTATGTTATGTTATACTACACTATACTGCACTATATTACCCTATATTGTATTGTAATTGTAATTACATATATTATGTTTTTATATAATGGTACTAGTACTATCTATGCATAATATAATATACAAAAACAAGTATGTAAAATATAGAAGTTTACGTGGCTCAGTATTATTATTATCATCATTACAGAGGGCCATGACAATGTTGGTTAGCATTTTAAACATCGCGGCTAATCAACTATATATGGTTATATGCTCTTTAAAATATTACATAAATAAAAATAATGCATTGTAATACTTTATCATTTATTATGCTATAATATACAACACAATACCTTGTATTGCATAGAGAAATAACATATATTCAGTGTAAATCCATATACTTTAAAATCCTATAATCAGATGGAATGTTATTTGTTCCTTTTAACTATAGGCATGCATTTATAATTACATGATTATTTCTTTTAAAATAACAATTACAGTAGCGTAGGTCCAAGTAACTGTAATTATTATAAAAACTCTCTATGATTATAATTAAATATTTAGTTTAGACCAATAGCTTTGAAATTAATGAAATTTCATGTAAATTTCAATTATAATAAAAATAATTAAATGATTAATAACTAAATTCTAGCATTAATATTATTATAATATTGTAAATATCCTAAAATAAGGAAACAACAATACAAAATAATATAAAATAATGTATGATTTTCCCATGTTTAGTTATGTTTTTAATCATTAAATACACTTTCACTCTCTAATTAATAACGAACGTCAAAATGTAGCAAACTGTAATTTTATGCAATTACAATAATCGCTAAATTAATGTATGGCATTACTATTAACGTACTACTACTATTATTATACGTGCATAAATGTACATATATGTACTATTGTAATATAAATGTACATATATGTACTATTGTAATATAAATGTAAATAATAACAATAACAATAATTACTTAGTAATATTTACTTAGTAATATAATGCAAACAGCAAACACTTATAACAATAATAATGACATAATCTAGTACAATAATAACTATAACATTATACTGCAAATAATAATAGCAACTATGACCAAACTAATAAAATAACAATATAATATCGTACATTAATAACCATTATGAATATAATACAATAAGAACATGTAACCACGTGCAAATATAGTTTATGTGTTTATTATGGTATTATTCTTTCTTTAACCATGTTGTATATTTCCCTTTATACTTTTTAAATTATTTTAATTCTTTCTTGTACACATGCATTATTTGAATCAATGACATTCCAATATCCCTATACTCTATATCAACCCTTCCCTTTTCATACCCAAAATAGACATCCTATAGCATATAACCTATGCCATACATTAAACAGCAATCACAAACTAATTTCCATTATTATTTCCTGTCCTCAACAACACATTCTCACATACAGCTCATAAATACATCATGGGCTTGTTTGCCGAGCTTTCTGACATTCTAGAGTGCCCTGTATGTTATGAAACACTTCGTCCTCCTATCTGGCAGTGTCCAGAGGGACATACTATATGTGATACATGTAAAGATAGACTGAAAGCCTGCCCTTCATGTCGTATGCTCCTTCATACATTATCACGAAATAGAGCATTGGAAGAAGTCATGCGCCGTACTCACATCCCCTGCAAGTACTCTGATTTAGGATGTGATATTGAACTATCACTGGATGAAATCATAAAGCATGAAACTAAATGCTACTACCACCCTGTCTCATGCCCGCATTACCACGGCTGGCGATATAAAGTATGTCAATGGATAGGGTCTAATGCCACCGTTGTCGATCATCTTATTAAATGCCATGCTTTATCTGTAATTAGTCTCCCGAACACCCTGGTAACCAGCTCCATACAACGTGTGAATAATTCACATGGCCACGTCGAAGCTGTTTGGGGACCGTTTCTCTATCTATATAAGGATAGATATTTTTTATTTGAATTCTTTCATATTGCCAAAGATAAAATTTATCAAGGTGAGTTGCGGTCTATTCAGGGGAACGACGACAGTTTGGCCTACTATCAACTAGAGGTCCGACGTCATTATCGCCGGTTACTATGGGAGGGGGTAGTTCGGCCAATTGGAGATAGCCCTATAGATATTATGGTCAGCAATGATTGTTTTACCATAAAGGAGAATCTAGCAGTATTCTTCTCAGAGAATGACTGTCTAGGGTCAGAAGGGTTGGATAAATTAGAGTGTGATATTAGATTGAGGATTAGTTTAAACCCATTTACTGACCCATGATATGCTACATTATAATATATTATTATGTATTAAGCTATTAGTCTCCCATTAGATTACTGACAAATGATATGGTGTATTATAATGTATTATTACTATTGAATTGTTCTTATTGGTTAGTATGTTTTTTCATTAAATTTAACGTTTATTAAGCAGTGGTATACTATATCAGATTGAGGATTGGTTTAAATTCATTTACTGACCAATGAGATACCATAATTATAGGGCATTAATTTTTATGTTTACTGACGTGTGGTATGACCTATGATAGTGCATTGGTTTTACCATTTTGTTTATATTAACTTGCATTTTTATTCATTAATTTTAATTTATTTATTGACTAATGATATGGCATATTCTAATTTATTGTAAATAATGTTGTATTATTATTATTTGACCTTATTTTCATTGGTGCATTCCTTTTATATATTTATATACGATTGGTCAGTATCTTTTTCCTAACCAATCATAAACCAAGAGGGTGTGAGATAGGGTAATATTACTTATACACCTACTTATCAGCCAATGCTAGGATCTAATATGAAGTGCTACAAAGGTAGGTAATTAGAAGTATTTAAATAGTGTTAAATAACAACGAAAACAACATGACTCTTATGATGAGTTCTAGCGCCTCATATGTAATTTTTTTCAACCAATTGGGGCTTGTTAACTAGAGTTATTCTCGATCATCATGTGTTTATGACATATATTACATTCAAATTCCAACAGAAAAACCAAAAATAGCCACAATGATATCAATTTAATTAATAATAAAAAATAGTCGATGCTAAGTAAACTAAATAGTACGCAAAAGAATATAACTTTGGATTGAGGATGAGGTATGATGTTGATATACCTATTGGACGTAAGAATTATAAAAATAAGATTCACAATATAAAAACATACTATGCCCTAAACAATAAATGTTACATATTACATTCAATTCTTTTTACTATTACAAATATTTCATGTCATATTTCACACAGCCCAACCCAGATTGACACGTGATTTATAGTTTAATAATTACTGCTATAGTGTAGTCAAACAACAAGGACAAAATTAAAAAACATGATCATCTTTCATATTACCAATAATATTTATAATTCCATTTCAATGTGCTAACTCTGCTTTTTTTTCTTTTTCTGATGTATTTATTACTAAATTTGCTAAGTTATTTTTTAACGTGGAAAAATTTGGAATTGTGGCCTAAATATTTCTACTGATATGGAATACCAATACCCCTTACTATTATATTAATGTTCTTAATCGGCTCATCCTAAGAAGAATATTAAATCTCTGAATAATAAACATCAAACACATAAAATAAGATGTAAAGTGCAAAAGCAAATTCATTTCCGTTTTAAGGAAATACGTAAAAGTATCATAGTATGTTTATATTGTAATATAAATGTGTTCCTATAATAATATAATGATATGAGCATATAGACATTTAAACCATCCATCAAACCCAATTTCATGTAATCATAATTCACACGATTACACCTATAAAATGAGGAATTTTATAGCGAGACATATGTTTGATTGGCTAACTTAGTATTTGTATTTAAAATAATATTGAACAACATATGTTTTTTATTTGGATTGGTTATATGCCTGTGCTACGATATAATCCAAGGCTATGTGAAACTGACTACAATAAACGTCAGTGTACAAATAAAAATCTAATGTGAAAATGTATCTTTATATTTTATTGTTTATCATATCAAATTGTTGTTTAAAATTAAGTAGACTACTTATGGGTAAAGGAAACAGAAACGTGTAATGACTTTGTAGTGGCTGCTTTCATTCTATTTTGGTAGAGGATTTTTTGAATTTCATTATTTCAACAATAACTTCAGGGTAGATATTAGCACAGATTCTTAATAGCTCCATGACTAATTGCTTTGTTTTGTATTGAATCGTTAATAATTGCTGCAAAACTTTACCCCGATTGACTGGAAGTAGCAAGGATAACTATGTAAAAGATGCCTGTTGGGTATTCCTTAACGATGTAATTAATGGCAATCCGATCTTAAATCGTACAAATTGATGACACTACCTTACCATTAATTAATTAATTGCCAACATTGAAGTCTGATTAATGATGAATTGATATTTGTCTCTTATAAAATATGAACTTGAAACCTTTCTTACAAAAAGAAAAGAAATTGTAATTCAATTTTAGCTGAAAAATCTGACAAATCAACTTATGAGATATAATCACGTGTTCCCAAATAAGGATTCTTTCTGTTCCCCTAGTTTATTTACACAAATGCGATAAATGGGCAAAGTCAATTTGCATGTTATATAAAGATACTCTGTATTTAAATCAGATATTATCCATGTCATTAATCTAGATCACATTTTAATTGGTTTTTTTAGCTCCAAGTTATATTTGTTTATTTGATATTGGTTTACTTATTTTTATTATTTTCGTTTCAAATAATTGCTTACACTCATCTACATTTATCAAATAGGAATTAAATGGCCAATCCGAATTTAACCATCTATCGTATATAAGCATCATCTTGTCTTCATAAGCATAATTTCATTTTCAAGTAGATTTATTATTATTTCTTTGTGCTTTCAAATAGATATGATTATATATATATATATATGCATATTATTTTTATTATATTTAAATTTTTTGTCTTCTATTATATCACATCACCTTTTGTTATACTATATTGAGGTTTACATTCTATTATATTTGTCTATGTTATATTACATCACTCTCTTATTATCAACCCATGTGGTTAGCAATCTTTATTAATATGACATTTATTACAAAAAATAATTACTAGTCACTGAGTAGTAAGAGACTCTTGAAATGGCTTAATGGTTTTTATCTATGCTAGACTACAACCCACAACTATCTAGACAGGACTCTTAATTGGAACATTTGTTTCTCCAATTCCTATTAAATAAATTGCATACAGTGTATATGTAATTTGCATCTTATTATGGTTCATAGTTTTAAGAATAATAATAAAGACTAAAATTGGCATGTTATTTAGTAAAGTATTTATTGTATCTTATTTTGTCACAGAATCTTTTTCACTATGACAAATGACAAAGAAACCCATAAAAAAATATTAGAAAGTTTCGAAAATATATTTGATTTGACATTGACAACTAAACAACATATTAGATCAGCCTTGGAGAGGAGGTTGAAGCAATATATTCTTGGACATTCTGATAGCAATTTGAATTTCAAGAGTCAAGATGTTAAAATGTATTGTTTAATCTTTTTTTTATCTTACATTATTTGATCTTACTACAAGAATAAATGAGGTTCAGTCCTGTTGCAGTTAGAGACCATTAATAGTGCTTATATATTCTAATTGCTAACTTTACATCAGTAAGTTCCGATTATTAGTATAAGTAACTATGTTATATATAGTTATATATAATCATATTCAATATGGTCTTAAAGGGCCCACTGGTTTCATAGTAACAAGTCGGATACTGGCATGCTTTCCAAATATTCTCCTCAACTAAAATTATCTGATGACTCCTTGATCACAGATATTTACTTGGTTCAGTTTTTACTATCTATTAATATTCTCCGCTTTCCCATTATAGCTGAACCAGGAACAATAAATGGCAACGAGAAAATGGAATTTAAAATGAATTCGCTCTCGAATGAGGATATTTTAAAAATTGGTATGCGATATCAGATTATTTTTATCCGTTTTAAATTTTTAGATTCTATACTGCGTAAGTTTTTAACACCCAGGTGAGTATATGTTGTATCATATTATATCATTCTAATTTATGCTAAATTATATTATGTTATGTTTTATTACATTATATTATATATGTATTATATTTCTATTTCATGTCATTACCTCGTGGCTCTTTATTTACTTTCTTTATTTATTTATCCCACCTGCTTGCTATATCTATTTCCATGTCTTTATCTACAGATAATATTTACACTACATTTTGAAACATACATACATATATACATATAGGCAATGCTCTCAATAGCCTTCCTGGTGGTAGAAAACTAGATCTCCCACGAATTGTGGTTGTGGGGTCCCAGAGCAGTGGAAAAACAACTATTCTTAACAGCTTATTGTCTATGGACTTATTGCCTACAGGAGATGATATCGTGACCAGAACGCCTTTGCACTTACAGGTTTTTGAATGGGCTTTTATGTTGCTGTCTATATATATGCTAATATCTTTTATTGGATTAAATTGGATTGGATTGAATGGGTTTGGTTGGGGTCTATTTTTTTATTATAATATATTGTAATTACATTTTCTCATATTATTACTTCTGTTCTTATATTTAATCATATTGGAAAATGCTTTTTATGATATGGGGACGCGAATACCTTTAAATATGCAAGTTGTTATGCATGTAGACATAATTAAAAGCACGGAAAATAGGAAGAATATTAATCAGAAGTAAGGAACACAAATATTCTAGACAGATTTATGTAATTATAAATGGATTTATCTATTTATAGGGAAGGAGATAGATTAACTTCCTGTAGACCCCTAATGCAAAAAAGTATACTGTGATTGAATGAGATCCACCAATCATATTAGGCTACAATAATATGCCTATGTATATAGGAGAGCATATTGTATTTTGCCTTCATTATTACACATTTACTTATAAAAGACATGGCATTATAAAAGCACCAATTGGAGGAGTTCTTCGGGAATTATTTAAGATATCCCTTTTTCCATTGGATAATCAACTCTGTGCAGCTCACTTGATAAAACAGATTGGTCTGGAAAACATGGATTCTTTTACCGACTATTACACTGGCTAAAACCGCCGTTTACAGCTAATTCAAGAGTTCACGAAAAACATTGGGCATGTTGAGTTTAGCCATCTCGATGAGCGTTTCCCTCTTACCATGCCCAATCCAACCCCTACGGAAATACAAGATATACGAAAAAAAATAATAGCGCGAACTGTAAATTTGGCCGGTGATAAAGCCAACGTAAGTTCAAGCCCAATACATTTAACTATACACTCACCCTATGTTCCTAATCTGTCTCTTTACGATCTGCCAGGATTGACTATGGTAGCCTGCACTGATAGGGGCCAACCAGCTGATATAAAGGTATGAGTGGTTTTGTTTTTTGATTGACTTTTAGGGCATCCTTACAGGCATGTTTTTCAAGATCGAATGGTCGTTTTTGGCTATTCGCTATTCAATAGCATAACAATTAAATTATATATATATATAAGGTTTATCGTGCTCGTGTAAATATATAGCTTGTCTTCTATTGGCTTAGAGTCATGCACATAATCCTCAAAACATGCACGCATTATGCTTTTTTAAATATATAGGAAGACAATAAAGAAAAATAAAAACATAGTATATATATAAAAAAAAACATATATAAAACTCCAGTGGATATAAACGCAATATTCACTAAGGTATCAAATGAGAATTCTTAAAAATTAATTAAATAATAACAAATACTTGGATTGCTAATGTTTTCCAGCATTAACTTCAAGTTTTCTTAAATTGTACACAATATTATGATGTAGATAATTTTTTTTTGTACAATATGCTATATTATATTATTATATATAGTATATTATGCCAAAATCAAAATAAAAAAAAATAAAAAATAAATTTTATAGTATTTAAGGTGTAAACACAATCAACTCTCGATTTTAAATTGGAATTGTCTTGGCTGTTTATGTATTACCAATATATTAATATACTGTGTCATTTATTCATATAACTTGGATCAAGACTAACCGTGTAATTGAGCCAGTGTTTACAGGTCTACTAATTGCTAGCCTTGTTGGTTTACTTACAACTGAATAATAACATAACTCTAAAATTACAGTGGAATATATAGATTATAGCATAGGAGTTTGGATTCAATATTGAAAATATTACAACCAATAGGAAATAGAGCAAGTAATACAAGACAATATTAAACTACCTTAATTATCATGTAGTATTTCATTGTTCAGGGGTAGTTTCAAGACCTGGTTTTAAAAAACACGATAAATATTGGGTTTGTTTCCTTTTTTTTTGATTTTGATTTTATCGTTTTTAGTGCCCCAGATCGACTATATTTTATTATATTATTCTATTTTACTTTATTATTCTGGTTTATTATATATTAGATTATGGTATTATATTATGTCACTTTTGTATCACTCTACCAACTATGCCTTCCTATATACCTAGATCTATTAACATGTAAATACATATATTTATCTGTCAATGTCATCATTTCTGATAATAAATTTATATATTAAAACTACACAACTGATTATAAAGTGGAATTTTACAGAAAAGAATTCGAGAATTAGTAAAAGAGCATATTAAAGAGACTCGTACTATCATTATGGCAGTCATGCCAGCCCGAACCGATTTACAAGTAGACATGGCCCTCGACCTGGTGAAGGAGGTTGACCCCATGTTAGAGCGAACGGTATATACATATGCATAATTGCATGGGGATAAAATACTATATATATATGTATGTATGTATGTATGTATATAAATATGTATATATAGTTATACATATGTATTTGATATACAATACCATAATATTTCATATTATGTTAATAATTTATTTTGCTATATTCTATAATGCATAAGGCATATACATAAATATACATATATATATCCTAACCCAATTTATTTTACTATTTTTCTCTAATAATAACATGCTACTATCCTGTTGAAACTGGCCTATACTATTGACTCTGCTTACAGATTGGTGTTTTAACGGTAGGTACTAATTTGATATTAAAATTTACTAGTGCGTTGTTTGCAATTTCATCCATATACGTGTAATTATTATAGAGTCTTACAATTCCTATTAGTTTTTTTATATTACGATCTCTCTCCATCATATATTCCATGTTATTGCATTATACTAAACAACCCTTTATTTTGGGAATTTAAGAATAAAACATAATTAATGAATTAAGTGTAACAAAATAAAAATGAGTGGGCTCAAATCAGAAATGGGATATATACAAGTTATCTCATATGTATATATATATATTAAGAACACACTCTAAAAGCTTACCCATTAAATATAACAATCATAAAAAAAAATAAAACCTATTAATTTATTGTGATCGATGCACAATATATTTTAGATATATATAGGATATGGTAAGTAAAGAAAAATTATATGTAGAAAAATGGTTTTGATAGGTTACTTAACAGCAATTATTAGTTGCAGTGTATTTGGTATTATTTGATACATCCAATATGCTATAATGACCTAATATTATGAATTAATCACTATTTTCAACTGAATGGTTAAGTGATCTCGTTCTATCTAGTAGCAATGTACATCTTATATGAATATATTAATCACACCAGAAGATTACTTATATTATTGTTTATAATCCAACATACAATACTACGTTTTAGTTCCTGACCAATAAAAAACAAGCTTTCATTGTACTATATATAACTTAATTATACGAGAGTATAATTATATGTAGGGTAGAAACCCTTATTCTATAATATCCTATCATACGCATTCCCAATAAAAATGTTTAATAAATATATTAAATTATAAAGAAATAGTTCTCAATTGATACAGAGGGGCAATATATATATATCCAGTGTGACACTATAATATTTCAAGTATTTATTATAAGTGTGACAAACCTATATTCCTTGTGAATAAGTAAACCCACCCTGTATACCTCATTTAATATATACAATGCATACTTACCTATTAGGATTCCATTAACAGAATGTCACATATGATTAGCAGAAAAATCTTCTTCTGAATTCAAATTTCAATAAGTTCAAGATTAACCTATAATGCAAACAAAAACTATTAATAAACATATTGCACAAAAACAAATGTATGCTTTTATTGCATTCATTTGTACCAATAATAGAATCCAATTAATTTTGAAAAACTAGTTTAAATGAGAATGAATACTAATTTTTCTTATATATTATAGCAAGGGAAAATGTAATTTGCAATATATAGTCTACCAATGGCAATAGAATTTATTCAGACTCCATGTATCTATATACACAAATGAAACATAAAACCTAACTCATTACATATTATGAATCTACTTTAAAATTATATTACCTGCCAATTAAACTGCAAACAATGTTTGCATCTTTCAACAGAAATTGGACCTTCTAGACAGCACCATTAACATGGGAGATTATCTTCGTAATAGAGGGTCGATTGATCTGCGACCTGCACATGGATATTATGCAGTGATGAATCGAAAACAGAGTGAAATGGCATCTATGAATATATTTGAAGGTAGGTATTATTTTAAAATTAATATGCTATATTATAATAAATCTTTATCTATAGGTACTATGCTCATACCCAAAGGTTGGTTAGTATCTATACTGTATATTTTTATGTGTCAGTACATGTCATAGCTTGAGAAAGAGAAGAAACACTGCAAAAGATGTTACCTACATAACACTTATGCAGTTAATATGATGCTACATAGAAAACCTCTGACATACTAACACCCTATCATATTCCCACACATCTATATATAATAGGGTTTCAGAGAGAAGCTGCATTTTTCAAGAGTCATCCCGTCTATAAAAATGCTGTGTATTCCAACCACGTTGGCATTTCCTCCTTAGGTAATGCTCTTAACATCCTATTGATTAATCATCTCAGAAGAACTCTACCGATCGTTGTCCAGGAGCTTGCTGATAAGGAACGCAACACGAGATATGAGGTGGGTAAACAAGTATTTATTACCTTTGTCTATTGACTTTACTTACCCCAATCTTATGAAATAGGCAATATAATATATTCAGAACCACCCTCCTGTACACAACGTTAATTTTTTATTTTAACTAATTTATTTTTAGATTTATAAACAATGTCATCTATAGATTATACATGACTATTATCATTAATAGTATATATACATATAGATAATATTGTAAAATAAAATAAAATACAACTTTAAATAACAAAATACAATATGATATTACATAATAGAACCCTATAGCATAAAAAAATACGATATAACACTATATACCAGAATATATATACGTTTTTATATATATTTACATTGCCACAACAACTACTAAGATATACTAGTTTGTTACCCCTAGTGACTGCATAATTAATTCTTATAGAAAGTCAGACTTATTGGACTTGGAATAATCAATTATTTCAGTCATTAATAACTTGGTTTTTAATAAAAACATTATTTAGTATTGGTTTTTTTTTATATAGTATATCATTTATATACATACCTTTAAATTTAGTATTCTCTTTATTTACACATACATATACATATATTGTCATTTATATATTTATATTATATATTTATGTACATCTTTTTATATTTCTTAGAAAGCAGGTTTTTTAATTACGTGAGTGCTAAGAAAACCAGCTACTACATAACTGGCTCAAACTCAATTATGGCTAGGTCATAATTGAATATATTCTAATATATTCATATGCACATCTTTCCTATTAGCATATATATAAAAATTATTGATTTTGCTTAGTGTTTGATTTGAAACATTTAAGAAGCAACTATTTCAATAGTTAGTATGATATATATATTGACTTTTTGTTCAAATTCTATCCAGTTAATCCTATAATATATATTATTATAATAATGTATTACTAAATTAATCAAATCATGTATTGATGCATAATAATAATTTGCTTTGTATTACTGATTATACACCTTAGGTTTAGTTTTACGGTTATTCATATTAAAGACCTATATGTATATACTTACAACTATAACTTTAGTCA